>APFE031419752.1:7503-72828 GCA_000404065.3 Pinus taeda
CATGAAACAAATAGCATAAGATACTTGTTGAGAAAAACGAGCTTGCTTGTATTAATTCAAAAGAAAAGAACCTTACAATCTTTGCCTTGACGTTGTACAAGCTCCTTCCAGGGTCCAACAAGAAGTCTCCTCTACTTTGACAAGCTTCACTCACTCCCTAATGGGGCCAAAAAGGTATGTGATCTCTCATCTTAAGCTCAAATAGGAAGTCTTGATTTCACTAGCATTTACCCTCAAAAGTTCAGCTTCTAACCTCTCTGGCCACTGACCCAATGCCTCCTCAATTTATAGTGCAATGGAGGGAAGTTACTAGGTCCTCCTTCAAAGGGATAGAATCCTCCTTCAAAGGGATAACTCCTCCTAACAAGGGATTAGCTCCTTCTCTTTTGGGATGCATGAACCACCTTGGAGGGAACAATCCACGTCAAAATTCCTTCTAGAAAAATCTAGAATTAACCCAAAGTGAGTTTGTTAAGATAAAAATTGCGCCTTTTGACTTTCACAAGGGTACGCACTCTCCCCTTTACAGACAGAGCGTATAAGTACGTAGGTAATATGAACAAAGGGTGCGGGCCCGCTGGCAAAATTGTGATAAAGCGCGGAAAGTTACATTGTTTTTTAATGTCTTTCTCTCATTTCCAAAGCTTATTTTGAAGAGTTGAGGTCTGAGACTTGCTTAGGAGGTCAGTACAAGTGATGATAGACCCATACTAACTGCAAATAATCAAGGTGACGATATTTTTGTGTAACACACCCCCTATAAAGATCTGATGCAGTCTACTCAGTTCATCTTCTTTCTCTTTGGCCTTTGACTTCTTTCTTTTCTGCATATATTCTGATCCCCTCTATGTTAGCCATGTTGGGGGCACAGGGCTGCCTCCCTTCTTCCTCGTAAAAAGATTGGTTTAACAGCCACTCCAAGGCTCCCTGTCTGCACCAAGGACTTGGTCACTGATTTTGATTTTATCCATATTCCTCCCTCTAGTTGAATGCCACCTCAAACATGTAACCCTCCAACAAACCCATACCTGCCCACTAGAACCATCGTCCACCACCCATTGTGTGAATGTGTGGCTTAAATAGATGGACCACCACCATAATGTCAACATAGGAGCAACATTAAAAATCCCCTATGCACTAAATTCCTAGATCCAACTGAAACATGAAGTTATGAACAAAATAGACCCTTGGCCCAAAGTCCAGTACAACCATCAACATAATTAAAACCTTGAAGGGTGAGTCACATCAACAAAACAATGAACAATAAATGATATGGCACCTGAACACCTACACCATAGTAGAATAGCGAGGGTCATCATTGATTAGCTTTGAAGGCCATCCCAAAACATTGGGAAACATAAATATCACTGGAAGTTCCATCCTTCATTACCATCATCCTGAGGTCACCACATATTAGATAACCCCAAGAGGATGAAGGGCACCTTTTCATCCAAAGTATTATCTACTAGATGTAGTTGTGGCAGTGGCATAGCCAATATTAGCACCTCTCCCTTATTTCTCACACTCACTGACTTGTACTTTGTCACTACTCAAAGCGTTGTCTTGAGCATTGAGATGGAACAAGTAGCAAAGTTGATGATCATCAGTCGGGACCCTAATCATTATGCAAAAGGCACCTCTTCAGTGCTCAATTACCTAACAAAATGGTCAAGATCCATTGCAAATTTGTCCACCTGGGCATGTATTTGTAGGGAATAATTATTCACAACTGTGGATCTGTTAGACCTACAAAAATCTTGTTGATCAGACATAGTTACTAGTTCCTAGTGGACTTGACTTCAAAGATGTATCAAACTTGTACTTCATGTTTTGTAATGCACCTTAACAGTAGTACAGCATGTGCTCCATTGAATTATTGCATTTTCACTTCCCAGTGATAAGGGATATACATGGTTGTATATATATTCTAATGTATAACCTATGCACATCTATGATGTAATGATTAATCCTAGGAGAAACCAAATATGAGAACTTAACTGCTAGTTTTGTTCCCAGGTAGGAAAATCAACAAATCATTCTCTTTAAATCATTCTACTTTAGAGTGGGATGAGGTGAAATTTTAGCCTACCAAGACGTTCAGTGAGAATATAATAATAATAAACATAAATAATTAAAAAAAGAAAAATATCACTGGAAGATCATAACCCAGAAGCTAGTACTTCAGAAGAATTTCTAGAGGACCCCAAGCCCGTGGAAATCTGCAAGTAAAAAGAATGCTAACGTGTTGTCAAGGAAATACATAATTAAAAAGAATGTCAACCTATGCTTCAGTCTCAGGCCTCTCCAAGAAAACGTATATGTTATGTCTCAAATGCATGAGGATCACCTGTCTTCCATTAGTATTTTGAGTTTGTACTTGGAACATATGATCAAACTGTCCCTGCTAGCAAATTGTCCCGGTTATCAAACTCTCTGTTAGCAAACTGTCCCTGTGCCTTGCTATTTGGTGAGCCAAACTACTTTTGTTTCCATGTATCACAATTTGGGTAGAGAGTGCCACCTTTCATGTTTCCTCTCCTTGGGACTTTTTATTTATGATGTTATTGAGGTGTAGAGGGATTTTCCTCCCCCTAGATACATACTCAGGGGGTTCCTTTGTCTTCTGAAACTACTTTCTTAGGCATTTGATTGACTTGGGATTTGAATCCTTTTCTAACCTAAAAATAGTGGACTTATTTAAATACATTGAGTAGAAATACCATTTTATGATAGATGTATGCCAAGGCTTAAGAGGAGGAAGCTCTTTCCTGCTTCAATGATCTTGTGATTATGTTGGAGTCCTCAACTGAAATTTCTTGCTTAGCCATCTGATTGACATGGGAGTTGAATCTTTTTCTAACCTGAAAATAGTGGACTTATTTAAATGCATTAAGTAGCAGGACCATTTTATGATAGTTTCATGCCAAGGCTTAGGAGGAGGGAACTGCTTGAGTGATCTTGTGATTATGTTGGAGCCCTCAACAATAACTACATCCATTTGCACAATGTCCATCAGGAACCTGACTCCTTGATACATTATTAGTGCTTCCGTTTGTTATTAGTTGCTTCTCCCTATCTCCAGGAAAATTTTAATTTCTAGGGACTTCTTCCACTCAGAAAAATACAACGCAAGTTCTTGATCTCCATTGAATCCATTCCCTCTAGTTCCATAGTGTTGGCATAAAAAATTTTAGCTACTACTACTCTTTGGGTATCCTTACAATTCGTATACCATGGCTTAATGCAGTGATGAGTCAGACTAGTTTATAATGTGATTTGAAGGACATCTTATCTTATTTGCAGTCAACATTGATTTAAACTAGTGCGTAATGAGATTTCATGTTTTTTACTATAATCTGTCTTCAAATTCCTAAAAATTCCTTCCACTTATGCCATGACACCTCTATCTTGGCACAAAGTCACACATATTTCAAGATCATCGGCTTGTCAGGTTGGTTTTATCGAATTCCAACTATAGAGGCATGCATTCTTTTAGCATGAGGAAGAATGTAAGAATGAGATATGTTCTTTCAGCATGTGGAAGAATGTAAGAATGACAGGGAAAGAAACTCTCCAAGAAAACGTATATGTTATGTCTCCCATGCATGAGGATCATGTGTCTTCCATATAGTATTTTGAGTTTGTACTTGGAGCATATGATCAGTAGGGTAGGTGAAAGCAGTGTTGAAAATATTGGTATTGGCAAAATATTGGCGAGGGTCCAGAAAAAATCTTATCGACAATATCAATGAAAATATCAACAAAATATCGGCAAATATCGGCAAGCATAAAAAATATTTTTTTTTCAAAATTTTAAAGATAGCCGATATTTTCGAAATATCGCGATATTTTCTTAGCGATATATTGTTTTAACAAAAATATCAGGATATTTTCGAATATCACCGATATTATCAACAGTGGGTGAAAGAGCCTTTAATAGAGAGACTTATCCAAGACCAAATCCATCTCTTTTACCAATATTTCTATCCAAAGCTTGAGATGGTAGGATAGATTTTGTTTTCGCTTTAGAGGAATACCCTCTGTTTGACAGTGGGATTTCGATGCATTGAGGCATGCAAGGAGGTATTTTTCTTTATAAAAAATTGGTTAGTTAGTGAAGAGATGTAGCCTATTCATGAACATGGAATGTGAAAACTCATGTCTAAATTACTTGTGAAAATGGAAATCTTCTTAACTTGATAGCATCCGTTTCCGCTTTAGAGGAATACCCTTTATTTAACAACAGGAATTCGATGCATTGAGGCATTCAACAAGGTATTTTTCATTAAAAAAAATTGGTGAGTTAGTGAAGAGATGTAATTTGTTCATGAGCATGGAATATGAAAACTCTGAAGTATGGATAAGAAGTCTTAGGATGTCTAAATTACTTGTGAGAATGGAAATCTTCTTAACTAAATTGTTCATGAGGATGGAATGTGAAAACTCTAAACTACGGATATCAAGTCTTGGACGTCCAAAATTACTTGTGAGAATGGAAATCTTCTTAACTAAAACACGATAAAAAGTGTTTAAGAAAAGTTATTTTTCTGAAATTGATTCATTGAGGATTTAAGTTTCTGAAATTGATGATGTAAAGGAAATGATGGCATATTTAGTCTTTGTTTTTCTGTTGAACATTTATTCTCTTTATAGTTATTCTTGGGTTATTATCTCCTCTAAGGTTGCACCCCTTTCAATCCTCTTTCTTTTGTGAATATCACCAGTATAAACATCATTTCTCTTTGCATTTCCTTAGCTCATTTGATTTCCATGACCTTACGTCGTTAAAGCATTTACTCCCCAAAAATAGTAACATGGGTCAAATTCAATAATATCTGAAAATGAGAAATTTCTTATATTTCCTAAAATGTTAAGGAAATCTTTAAACTTATTTTAAATTTTTATATACTAAGATCTTGATTTGTGTTCACACTAGGTTATTCATTTTGTGAAGAGTTAGGAGAAAATTTACAATTGTAACCATTTTCCCCAATTGTAGAATTATCAAACTAATCAATTTTATATTGCTTATTATATTTGAGAATAAGATTACATATAATTTAAAAAAAATATGTTTTCAATTCTATGTTTTGAAATTTTTTTAATTAGAAATGTAAAATCATAAATTTAATTAATTATATGTTTTAATTTTATTTTATTTTTAAATTAAAAATATAAAATCATAAATTTAAATGGTTCAAATTACATTATAATGCACTTAATATTTATAATATGGGTAGCCCTTTCCAAATTTATACTTTCCATTATATATTAAATATTATCCATTAAAATGAAAATAAATATCTACAAATTTTAATAATAATAAAGAATTTGGTATGTTAATATTTTTTTATTAGTAATTTTAATATTATAAATTACAATTTTTGAAATTATATTACAATTTTCATGTATTATTGTATATAATATTTAATAAATTAAATAAGATAACCATATATTTAATAATTTTTTTTTAATTATTATCATATTTTTTTGTTTTGAAATTTCTAATAATAAAAATATAAAATATAAATTTCAAATGGTTAAAATTTCATTGTAATTCACTTTATATTTATAATATTTATGGGCTTTTCCAAGTTTATGTTTTCTACTTTATATTAAATATTATTGATTAAAATAAAAATATATATCTACAAATTTAAATAATTGCATGGAGAGACTTTAGTCCAACATGAATGATTACATGGGAGACTTTAGCCCAAAGTGAATGAGATGTTCTAAGGTTATGTAATGCTATTTAAACTTGTTAATTAGTCAAAACAAATATAAATAAAATAAAATAAGAATTATAATTATTAATAATTAAACCATTTTAGATTCATCTTAACTCTAGATTTAGATAGCCTACAAAGGGATCAAATTTCTCAAGGTGCAAGCTTTTCCTTTAGATCCATCTTAACTCTAGATTTAGTCAGCATAGAGAGGGAATTTTTTTCTTGATGATAATGTTAGAGTCTGTTCTATTTGCATAGTTTGGGAAATCTTACAAAGACCCAGGATTTCACACAAGTGAAAGAGACAATTTACTTAATGAGGTTTATAAACATGTATATGCCTCTCCTAGATGGGGAGGAGCAAGTGAAGGGATATGGTGATGAGTATGAGATTTTTTTCTGTGAGAAATCCATCACAACTTGTTAGATTTCTCACTCTAGAATGTTTCTATGTGCTTGAGTTTGTGCTAAAAGGAAATCTAACACGTGTTAGATTTTCTTTTCATTGTAATGTTGTTAATCTAGCACACATTAGACTTATATAGTCCTAAAATGTTGTTATGTTCTTGTGTTTGTGCTAGAAGGAGATATAGATGTGTTTAAATTTCTTTCAAATTTAAACAGCTTTTGTGTGTGTGAAAGAAAATTTAACACAAGCTATATTTCTTATACTCTACAATGTTGTTGTTGGCAACGTGCGTCTATTTGTGGTAGACATAAATCTAGCACTTGCTAGATTTCTCACTTCACAATGTTTCTATGTGCTCGCGTTTGTGCCAAAAGGAAATCTAACCCATGTTAGATTTTAATTTTACATTGAAATGTTGTTAATATAGCACACATTAGACTTATTTAGTCCTACAATGTTGTTATGTTCTTGTGTTTGTGCTTGAAGGAAATATAACATGTGTTAGATTTATTTCAAATGAAAATGTGCCTGTGTTTGTGTTGGAAGAAAATTTAACACAATCTAGAATTCTTATACTCTACAATGTTCTTGTTGGCAACATGCTTGTATTTGTTCTAGACATAAATCTAGCACTTGTTAGATTTCTCATTGTACAATGATTCTATGTGCTCGAGTTTGCACTAAAAAGGAAATCTAACACATGTAATATTTTCTCTTACATTGCAATGTTATTAATATATCACACATTAGACTTATTTAGTCCTAAAATATTGTTATGTTCTTGTGTTTCTGCTAGAAGAAAATATAGCATGTGGTAGATTTCTTTGAAATTTAAATGTGCTTGTGTTTGTGTTAGATGAAAATTTAACACAAGCTAGATTTCTTATACTCTACAATGTTGTTTTTGGCAACATGTTTGTATTTGTGGTAGACATAAACCTAGCACTAGCTAGATTTCTCAATCTACAATGTTTCTATTTGCTAGATTTTGCGCTAAAATGAAATCTAACAGATGTTAGATTTTATTTTACATTGCAATGTTTCTAATCTAGCACATAGTAGACCTATTTAGCCCTACAATGTTATGTTCTTGTGTTTGTGCTCGGAGGAAATATAACATGTGTTAAAATTCTTTCAAATTAAAATGTGCTTGTGTTTGTGATGGAAGAAAATTTAAAAAAATCTAGAATTCTTATACTCTACAATGTTGTTGTTGGCATCATGCTTGTATTTGTGGTATACATAAATCTAGCACTTGCTAGATTTCTCACTCTACAATGTTTCTATCTGCTCGAATTTGCACTAAAAAGGAAATCTAACGCATGTTAGATTTTCTTTTGCATTGCAACGTTGTTAATATAGCACACATTAGACTGGTTTAGTCCTACAATGTTGTTATGTTCTTGTGTTTGCGCTTGAAGGAAATATAACATGTGTTAGATTTCTTTCAAACTAAATTGTGCTTGGGTTTGTGTTGGAAGAAAATTTAACACAGTCTAGAAGTCTTATACTCTACAAAGTTGTTGTTGGCAATGTGCTTGTATTTGTGGTAGACATAAATGTAGCACATGTTAGATTTCTCGCTCTACAATGTTGTTGTTGGCAACGTGCTTGCATTTGTGTTAGACATAAATCTAGCAGTTGCTAGATTTCTCACTCTACAATATCTCTATGTGCTTGAGTTTGTGCTAAAAGGAAATCTAACACATGTTATATTTTCTTATACATTGCAATGTTCTTAATCTAGCACATGTTAGACTTATTTGGTCCTAAAATGTTGTTTTGATCTTGCGTTTTTGCTAGAAGGAAATATAACATGTCTTATATTTCTTTCAAATTTAAATTTGCTTGTGTTTTTGTTGGAAGAAAATTCAACACAAGCGAGATTTCTTATACTCTACAAGGTTGTTGTTAGCAACATGCTTTTTTTTGTGGTGGACATAAATCTAGCACTTGCTATATTTCTCACTCTACAATGTTTCTATGTGCTTGAGTTTGTGCTAAGAGGAAATCTAACACATGTTAGATTTTCTCTTACATTGCAATGTTGTTAATCTAGCACACATTAGACTTATTTAGTCCTAATATGTTGTTATGTTCTTGTCTTTGTGCTAGAAGGAAATATAGCATGTGTTAGAATTCTTTCAAATTTAAATGTGCTTGTGTTTGTGTTGGAAGAAAATTTAACACAAGCTAGATTTCTTATACTCTACAATGTTGTTGTTGGCAACATGCTTGTATTTCTGCTAGACATAAATCTAGCACTTTCTAGATTTCTCACTCTACAATGTTTCTATGTGCTCCAATTTGTGCTAAAAGGAAATCTAAGACATGTTAGATTTTAGTTTACATTGAAATGTTGTTAATCTAGCACATATTATAGCCTTATTTAGTCCAACAATGTTGTTATGTTCTTGTGTTTGTGCTAGAAGGAAATATAGCATGTGTTAGATTTCTTTCAAATTTAAATGTCCTTGTGTTTGTGTTGGAAGAACATTTAACACAAGCTAGATTTCTTATACTCTACAATGTTGTTGTCAGCAATGTGCTTTTATTTGTGGTAGACATAAATCTAGCACTTGCTAGATTCTCATTCTACAATGTTTCTATGTGCTCAAGTTTGCGCTAAAATAAAATCTAACACATGTTAGATTTTATTTTAAATTGCAATGTTGTTAATCTAGCACATAATAAACTTTTTTAGTCTTACAATTTTGTTATGTTCTTGTGTTTGCGTTTAAAGGTAATATAACATGTGTTAAATTTCTTTCAAATTAAAATGTGTTTGTGTTTGTGTTGGAAGAAAATTTAACACAATCTAGAATTGTTATACACTACAGCGTTGTTGTTGGCAATGTGCTTGTATTTGTGGTAGACATAAATCTAGCACTTGATAGACTTCTCACTCTACAATGTTTCTATGTGCTCGAGTTTGCACTAAAATGAAATTTAACACATGTTAGACTTTATTTTACATTGCAATGTTGTTAATGCTGACATGTTTCTGTTTAGGCTAAAAGAAAATCTAGCTTGTGCTAGATTTTTTTTTTCGTGTAGTGTTGTCATTGGAGATATTTATATTTTTGTTATAAGTAAATGTAATTCTGAGTAAATTTTTCTCACCCTACAATGTTGTTATGTGATTAATTTCACATTAGAAGGAATTATAGTATGAATTATATTTCTTTCACCTTGTAATGTTTTTATGTGCAACGTTCTTGTGGTTTTTATAGGAGGAGATCTTTGTACACTATCCCATTCTTAGACCACATATTCCATATGAAGGGCCTTCTAATCGTTTCAAGGTTTAATTTTTTTTATATTGTAACAATAGTCTATGTAGGCATGGACTAAAACCTCATAGTCTCTAAAAGGAAAGGTCAAATGTCCGAGGAAATATTATTATTCCAATGACTTTATTGGCATTGTGTTTATGTTTTTTATTTACAACACAATATTGTTGTTGGAAATCTTCTTGTATGTGATAGAATATAGTCTAGCATGGGTTACATTTCCTTTTCCTTGCAATATTTTAATGACAATATGTTTGTGCTTGTGGTAGAAGGAAATCTAGCTTCTGCTATATTTATTTTGTTTTGTAATGTTTTTCTTGGAAATATGAATGTGTTTGTGCTAAAAATAATTCTAGCACATGCTAGATTTCTTTCACCTTACAATGTTTTTTTTTGACAATATCCATGCGTTTGTAATAGAAATAAATCTATGATGCAAATAATTCTTTTGCTTTGCAAGATTCTTGTTGGCAATATGCTTTTTTTCATGTTAGAAGTAATTCTATCACATTCTATAGTTATTTCACCTTGCAAAGTTGCTATGTGTTTGTCTTTTTGCTAGACAAAGATCTAGAAGAAAATGTAATGATTGCCATAGTTAATGTTCTTTCATTGTGTTTTGCTATTATTTTATCTAAAGAAAACTAAGAATATACATGACTATAAGAGATAAATTTTGTGTATATATGTTGTTATTTTGGTCTATACATTTTTTTTTGTTTATTCACAATGTAATGTCTTTTGGAAATGTTCTTATGCTTGTGCTGGAAGGAAACGTAGTAGATATTTGCTTTCCTATATTCACGATTAAAATAATATAAAAAATTATTTTGGGGTGTCCTTTTTCTAACCTTGATTAGCTATTATTGTGAGTTATACACTTGTTATTGTTCTTGTTCATTTTGTTACACATATAATTATGTGAATAGTTGTAGTATTTATAAATTCATATTTTCTTCAATAATTTGAAATTGTGATAACAATTTGGACTATGAAGCTAGCGAGAATTCAAAGGAAGCATCCAAGGAAAAAGGAAGTTCAAGAAACATGACACCATATTCTTTAATTGGTATGACAATTTTAATTTATACTTTGTTAAAATTGTTAGACATTGTGTTAATAACTGGTTGTTGATTAATAAAACCCATGGAAATAGCCTTGGGATTGGGGTTTTAAAGAGGACAACCCATACTAACATGGGTATTTTTTTTCCAAGAAATTTTAAATATGTGATAAATTTTGGAGTCATATACTAAACTTGCATAAAATATGTACTCATCTATTATTGTGTGTGTAAATGGAAATCGTGTATTATTAGGTTGTTTAATACTATTTGTTATATCATGTCTTCCATTAAATTTTTCATTCTAGAAACCGTGGAAACTGGTGGGCTTGAAATTCAAGGTAAAGTAGCGAAGACAAAAAGAAAAAAAAGTGATATACAAATGATGCCCCCTTCAACTGGTATGATGGTTTTATATTTTATGTACTCTTTTAGAAATTGTTGGATTAGGTGGTATCTTTTCTTATCAGTTTTACCCAGGTGATAAATTTTTGTGTCATATAGTAAACTTGCATAGCACATGTACTCATTTATTATTGTGCATGTAAATGGAAATCATATATTATAAGGTTGTTTAATAATATTTAGTATTTCATGTATTCCATAATTTTTCTTCTAGAAACTACAAAATTTGGTGTGCCTGAAATTCAAAGTAAAGTAGTGAAGAAAAGACAAAAAAAAGTGATGTAAAAACATTGCCTCCTTCAAGTGGTATGGTGGTTTTATATTTTATGTACACTATCTTGGAAATGGTTAGATTAGGTGGTTTTTCAATATTTATAAGAACATTATGTGACAATATTTGAAATTATATTTTCATTTTAATTAATGCAAATATTTTTTTTGCTATTATTTGCAGAATTGGTTGGCCCAAAAGAAAATGAAATGTTACAACCATCACTTAAAAAAAGGAAAAGTTATTCAACTCAAAAGGAAATATCAATAACACCTTCAACTTCTACTTTTGAAATAATTAAAAAATACAATACAAATAATAAATATGAGTTCGTGCAATATTGGTACATCCAAATAGAAACTCCCATGAATATGTTTTCTGATATGTACCTATTTGGATCAATCGATGGAAACGAACCAGAGATATTAGGAATAATAATTAATTGCTATGCTTGCAATGAAAATGACATTGAATTTCAAGTGGAAATGATTAAACAAAACGAGGTAAAATTATTTTCATGTTAAGTGGAGTATACAAATTTTAGACTAGATTTGATTGAATCTTCAAGTACTGATTCAACAAATACGATAAAAAATTCAATGTTCAATTTGGATAACTTTAAGAGCTTCTCTAAATCTGGACTAAATAGTTTTGCAGATCTTTTAAAATGCATCACCACCATTCTGAGATATCGTTATGTAAGAAGTAAGAAAACATCATCTGTACTTCTTCATTTACAACAAAAGGGTAAATTTTTTGATAAAATACCAGATGATAAAATTGATTCTCAATTACTTGCTTTGAGAAGAGTATATTTATCTAATTTGGAGGAGAAAATAAAAGAAAGTGATTTCAAGCCCACTACAGAATTTCAAAAAACTAGGAAAGTTGAACTTGAGACAACTAACCTTGGAAATCAATGTGATGAGATTCATGAAGCTTTCAAGCATTGCTATCTATTTTCAAACTCCTTTAATAGAAATGTTCCTGTTGAAACATGTAAAGAAGCTCCTAAGGTGTTCAAATTAAGATCACAAGCTAATTTAAATGTTCAAGTATTAGTGAAATCATTCCTAGAAAATTTTCAAACCTCATTACATGATGCTCTTCTGATTCCATTTGACGTCAATGAGCCTCATCCATTGGTCAACTCTATCAAAATTATAAATGAGACAAATCTAAATTCTAAGAATATCAATTTTTGCATAGTTTATCATCAACATACCATTCAAGTAGCGAAAGAAATTTTAACAAATCCTAAATATAATGTATCAATAGAAGTAAAAAAAAAATATAAAAAACGTAATGCTCGATTGTTGCATCCATCAATTGAACCCAATGAGGTGATCCGCATTTGTTGTTAAATTTTGCAAATAAGGTATTTTATAAAACTCCATTTATTCATTGTGTGCACTCGGCAAGGCATTTCTTAATTGCCCATGACAAATTAAAGAAAAGGAGGATTGGATGCTCTAAGACGGCTAGAGACAAGGTATGTAATTTTAATTATTTTTACATTTAACATTTTATTATTGTATCTACTTTTATTGTAGATAAATTGCTAAAGCTGATAATATAAGTCATATTTTCTGATATTTATGATGATTTCTCATTAGATTATAACACCTTATTTAGTTTCATTTTTACATTTGATTCTTGTTAGTTTATATTTATTATTTTATTAGGTTGATGATGAAATGTTGTGCTCATTCTTCAATTTTCCAATTACAATTTTTTCTGATAAAAAAATTCTCTTATATCTTGATGAACCTATTTGGGATAGATGGGGCACTGTTTTTAACTGTTACCAACTAGGCACATTAGAGTGTTCTCCAAGCCAACCTGATTTTGAGAACTACAAGAAAAATAGTCTACACAGTTTGACAACAGCTACTTTTCGTCCCCTTTAGGGATTAACCATGGAAGAAATTGCTTCAGTAGCAGATAAGATATTGGATGGAACCATTTGGATTTCTATTCCAATTAATCATCCAACAAATGCCATAAGAATAAAATATTATTGTTCTAAATTGAAAACCAACAAAACAATATTGGATGTAATGGTTACATATTGTCAAAGTCATGATGAGAACTTGAATGAGATGACTCTTACCACATTCAACATTCTGAGCATTATGAAATTAATGATATCATATTCACCAATTTTTGCAACATGGTGGAGGGGTCTACTTATGTCAAAGGAACACGTAATACAAAGATAGAGTCCCTTTCTCAGCAAGCATGTGAAGTCCTTGACAGAATGATAAATGGATCAACAAGTGTTCAACAGGTTGGTAACAATTTTGAATTTGGTTGTCATTTTGGGGGCCCTGCTATTTTTTCAACACTTTTGCACTCTTTTCCATGTGAGTTGCAACCAGTTTTACATACTGACCTTGTTGTTTTGGATACACTAGCTTTGAAAAAAGAACAATTCAACAAGGGGTATTACATTGAATTTTTTCGATTTATTATCGAAAAAAATGAGTTGAATGACTTTACTACAGTTCTCTTAGTAGAAATTTGGTTTTGTAATGATTTACACCAATCTTTGGAAATTTCCATAAAGAACTCCAAGTTAAACTATAAAATGACTAGTGGCATTTATGAATATAAGTCCCAAAACAATTATAGTTATGATATAGTTCTTACTATACATTTCTATACTTCAAAATTATAAATTTTGGAGGCTTAAAATACTCTCACACATTTGAAGACAAATGTGATGAAAATGAGAGAGATTATGATTTTTGGATGGATTTAGTGGAAAAGCACCAACAATGTAGTGATGCAAAAGTGGTTATTTCTCTTTATGCTTGGAAAATTTTTAGCACTGCCTGTTGTACATATGGAAGAACAATTTCATGTGTTGTGAAAATAGAGTACAAAGGAAAATCATGTTAAATAATTACAAATCTTTTCAACTATCAAATCGAGTATCCATTAACTTCTTGGAAAATTCAGGTACTACAATTCATTTATTTATTTTCTTATAATACATTGGATACTATTTTTTTCATATTTCTTAATTGTCAAAGTGTTTACTAAAATGACTAATGATGGAGATTCTAAAACAGAGAATGATGAAAGTGGGAAGACAAAAATTAATCAACATAGTGCTTATGTTGTTGAAAAAAGTATGGAGATGGAAACATGAGGAGAAGGAGGAGAGGAAAAAGTTATCATAATAGGTACATAATTTGTTTAGTTTTTTCTCTTGACAATTTTTCTATTTATTCAATTTCCATATTCATAATATTTTTGGATGACTATTATAGGGAATTATGAGATGAATGAAATAAATCAAGACAATGACCATGGAATGATGGAGATAGAAATGGGTATTAATCATTGTATCTCTATCTTTTTTTATTTTATTATTATTCTAATATTAATTTTTTTTTTAGTGTGATTCATATCCATTTCATATGTTGATTATAGTTGGAAATAAAGAGAATGAATATAACGACCAACGTACTGTCCCACAAAACTACAATCAAGAACAAAATATAACATCAGGTACTTATAATTTGTCCACTTGTTTTCCTTGTTATTTAATGATTCTATTCATTTTCACAATTCAAAATATTTTATATGTTTAATTTGGAAACAAATAAAGTGATGCAGCGTAGGCCTGCAATAACCAGGATCTTCCAGTACTGTGCATATAAAATGCAATTCTCATGGAAACTAGATGAGTTCACAATGACCATAGAATCATTAAAATCCCATATGAAAGATTTAATTTAAAAGGTCTTCGCTCCATCTCATAGAATTCAAACCAGTTTCATGAAAACTAAATCTCAATGAGCCATAACCATAACATATATTCATATCCCTAATTCAATATTATGAATATCTAACAAACTTTGGATTTTCAAGACCCAATTCAATGAACCCAACAATTAATACATGGAAATTCAACTTCTTCCAGCATTGATTCCCTTATATCTCCGACAATACCTACTAGCGGTGTGTGGTTGATTTGAGGATTCAGAAACTCCAAACTCTGCGTAACAATGTAAAGGAATTTCAGGTCCGCAACCAAAAAATCCTCAATTCCCGGCTTTAAAACCTTGATCACCACTTCGTCTTGAGACACTCTTAATCTGTCACCATGGACCTGCGCGGTTGAAGCTGAAGTAATTGCACTAGATCAATATATTCATAGATATTTTCAATGGATGCGTGAGTTCCTGTCGAAGATTAGCTTCAATTTCACGAAATGGCATGGCAGGGTGTTATCAAATCAGTTTTGGAATTCCTCTTCATACTCTGCTGAGAAAAAGTGTTGGTGTAGAAGCTATAAACTGGCCCAATTTAATATAGGTTGTGCCCATACGTTCAAACAATTGTCATCAAGCCAGGACAATAATTCAAAAGGATTAATTATCATATAATCCCGTGGTCTCCAAACGCACTGCGCGTTGACCACTCGAAGCGGCGTTCCTTTAAGCTGAGTATTATATAGTTTAGCTCTTATAACTCTGAGATTCATATAACAAATGCAAAGACCTTCGATGGCGCAGTATTGAGGACCTATATGATAGTGCCTCACGTCCACTGCTTTCCTTTAATTAATATCACCATTATTCTGCGCAAAACGGAGTTTTTCCATTTGACTATAACGAAATGAGATTAGAATGCCGGCAGCATAACCATGAAAAGGAAATGATCTGAATTGTTCCAATACATGTAGTCAAACAATCAAGTGGAGAAATAAGAAGGTGACTAACTCTTTCAATACATAGTGAATTAAATTATGGAATACATACACCAGTTTTAACTAGAAATTGATGATTCATTATACAATGCAATCACTATTGGCTACATGCATCCATATTTACAAGAAACCATCAATCTTTTCCAGAGCACTGAGAGGAAGTCTCATCATAATTCTTCTGGCACGCCTCCCTTCCTCCTTCAGCTTGGCGGCCAATCTATCTTCTATTCATCATGGATAACCTTATCTATTACAAAAGAAACCTTTTACATAGTAGTTTAAGGCTTTTTACAATTTGTCTATCTTATGAAAATATAGCACATTTTATCCTCCACTCTTATCCTACTTTTTAAAAAAAAGATAGCATGTTTTATTTTTATCCTATTTTTCACTAGAAAAACATAGAAACTGCAGGTTTTTTCCCTCTGAGTCACATGCTCCTGCATCAGACTTCCAAGGTTGAAAATGATCATGATCTCCTGATCATGCAGTTTAGTCTTTGTTCTTGTCTTCCAGGATCCCACACTTTATTCTGCAAGTCATCATCTGTTGTTGCTTGCTGCTTTTCTCCGGGTCTCCATATTTATGTTGTCTTTCTCCACTAGCTGCACTTTCACAATCTGTCCCTGTTTTCATTTTGATGCTGCTTCTGCTGCTTCTCTTCCTCATTGATGTCTTCCTCTGAGACACTTTAAATCTAATAAATCTTCAAGCTGCTAATTTCTTGCTGCCTGCTGAGCTAAGGTCGCTTGCTCAGTTTGTACTCTCACTCGCTGACTTCTTGCTTCTGCGCTTGTTTTTGTTCTGACTGCCCCCCAATCATCCATACCCTCTTGTCTTCTGGAACATAAAACTTCTTCTCTCCTCAACTGATTTAAATGTTCTGCACCAATACCTGCATTCATAAAACACTTGTTAGAACAAAATTCATAAGGCATAAGTGCCTTGTACTCCTTTGCCAGAATTTCAATATACTGATCCCAATCATTCTTGATCTTATCACTCAGTCTATCCTCAGCATCATCTTCTCCGTGAATGCCTCTGTATTCTGGTTCATAAAAATGGACCTCTTTATTTTCATTCATATCTGTCTTTATATTCTGAATATTTATCCTCTGTACTTCTAGTCTCTTCTTTAGAACACTTAACTCATGCAATAAACCTGTTATCTCCTTTCAGAAACTTTTTGTGCAATCTTCAATACTTTCACAAGCCAAGATTTCTGTTGTTACCATCTCATCATCTGTTATCAGAACATAATTCTGATTCTCAACTCCTGCAATAAACTCAGTTATCTGTCCATCACTTAATAAAAACAATTTGTCATTATCAACATTTATAACAAATTGATCATCATAATGTATCATCCCTGAATTCATACATAAACTTTCAGTTTGCACAAAATGTTCAATAGTATCAGCTGTTACTTTCCCTATCTGCGCTTTAGACTAATTCTCTTCTTCAACATCCACAAGAACTTCCTCTTGTGTTGTAACAGTTTCACAAGATTGCACATCCTCCTCAGTAAAACCTGTAATCACATCACAATTGTCATCTACAAAAAGACATGGTTTGACGTTATCCAGCTGATCTAGATTTACCCAATAACTCAAGAAATCATCAATGATCTTCTCTTCTGTTTCACCAATGGAAACCTCCTCTGCACCTGCAAACACACACAATTCATCAGTTTTAAAACCACAAGACTTTTTAGTCTTGACTGGTTCCTCCAACATTTTCCTGTGATTAGATCTGCATGTGGAATCTTCAGATTTCATCTCTGGCACAAGAACTATAAGTCCCTTTTTCAACAAGGAAACCACAATTTGCCTCAACCTCCTCTGCAATTGTCGCCAAATCACTCTCTTTCCCTTCGGTGGAAAGATCCATTTTCCTTTCTGATTTTCCTGCTCTTGCAGCCATTCTTCTAGTACCTACAATTGTACCTTTATTTCTATGATCTATCTTTCTCGGACTTCTGTAGTCAACTCATCTCTGTGGCATTTCTCTGAACATATTCTTCCTCTATAAAAACTCCCTCTGCCTCTTGCATCACCTCCTGTGGTTGCATGTTGGGTTGAGCTATGGCTAGCTCCTTCTTTAGGTGCTGTAGATCTTCCTCTACCACCTTGACTTCCTTTTCCTCTGAAAGTCCCTCTCCCTCTGGCAGACTGCTTCCTCGTGAGTTTCTCACTCGCCATGAGTTGTACTAGCCTTTGCAACAACAATCTCTCTTGTTTCCACTTACCTCACCAAGATCTCCTCACTCAATCTTTCGGTAAGTACTGGTTCACTGCCTCTGGAACCTCTTGAACACTCCTCTGCTCTCTCTAGGATATCTCTTCAACTCACCTTTCTCGTCAGGACACTGTAATTTTCCTCCCTATCCAGCCTTCAGCTGAATGCCAGGTTCATTGCCACTATTTTCTCTGCAACCATAAACTTCAATCATAAATTTTAACTCAAAAAATCATCTCACCTTTAAGATCCTGCATGATCTTGTCTTCTTTCCACTTCTGCAATCTTCTTAACTGCATTTTTGCATGCTTGCATAACAAAACCATTCATCACACTTTCGTCCTCAACTGTACTCATTAAGAAAAAACAAACTTCTTCAACAAAGCATTCCTGCTCTGATACCACCTGATGCAGGGTAGGCCTGCAATAACCAGGATCTTCCAGTACTGTGCATATAAAATGCAATTCTCTTGGAAACTCGATGAGTTCACAATGATCATAGAATCATTAAAATCCTATATGAAAGCTTTAATTTAAAAGGTATTTGCTCCATCTCATAGAATTCAAACTAGTTTCATGAAAACTCAATATAAATGAGCCACAACCATAACATATATTCATATCCCTAATTCAATATTATGAATATCTAATAAAATTTGGATTTTCAAGACCCAATTCAATGAACCCAGCAATTAATACATGGAAATTCAACTTCTTCTAGCATTGATTCCCTTATATCTCTGACAATACCTACTAGCGGTGTATGGCTAACTTGAGGATTCAGAAACTCCAAACTCCGTGTAACAATGTAAAGGAATTTCAGGTCTGCAACCAGAAAATTCTCAATTCCCGACTTTAAAACCTTGATCACCACTTAATCTTGAGACCCTCTTAATTTGTCACCATGGACCTGCGCGGTTGAAGCTGAAGAAATTTGCACTGGATCAATATATTCATAGATATTTTCAACGGTTGCGTGAGCTCCTGTCGAAGATTAGCTTCAATTTCACGAAATGGCATGGTAGGGTCTTATCAAAATAGTTTTGGAATTCCTCTTCATACTCTACTGAGAAAAAGAGTTTGTGTAGAAGCTATAAACTAGCCCAGTTTAATATAGGTTGCGCCCATACGTTCAAACAATCATTGTCAAGCCCGGACAGTAATTCAAAAGGATTAATTATCATATAATCTCGTGGTCTCCAAATGCACTACGCGTTCACCACTCGAAGCAACGTTACTTTAAGCTGAGTATTATATAGTTCAGCTCTTATAACTCTGAGATTCATATAACAAATGCAAAGCCCTTCGATGGCACAGTATTGAGGACCTGTATGATAATGCCTCACGTCCACTGCTTTCCTTTACTTAATATCACCATTATTCTGTGCAAAACAGAGTTTTTCCATTTGATTGTAATGAAATGAGATTAGAATCCCGACAGCATAACCATGAAAAGAAAATGATCTGAATTGTTCCAATACACGCAGTCAAACAATCAAGCGGAGAAATAAGAAGGTGACCAAGCCTTTCAATACATAGTGAATTAAATTATGGAATACATACACTAGTTTTAACTAGAAATTGATGATTCATTATACAATGCAATCACTATTGACAACATGTATCCATATTTACAAGACACCATCAATCTTTTCCAGAGCGCTGAGAGGAAGTCTCATCATAATTATTCTAGCACGCCTACCTTCCTCCTTCAGCTTGGCTGCCAATCTATCTTCTATTCATAATGGATAACCTTATCTATTACAAAAGAAGCCTTTTTCATAGTAATTTAAGGCTTTTTACAAATTGTCTATCTTATGAAAAGATAGAAAGTTTTATTCTCCACTCTTATCCTACTTTTTAAAAAAAAGATAGCATGTTTTATTTTTATCCTATTTTTCACTAGAAAACCATAGAAACTGTAGGCTTTTTACCTCTGAGTCACGTGCTCCTGCATCATAAAGGTAACCAAGATGATGATGAGGTGCAACGTTACAAATATGAATATAATGTCATATTAGATACTTATAACTTGTCTTCTTGTTTATCTTATTATTCTTCAAACTCAAATACTTGTAACTACCATAATGTTGTATATTTTTATTATAGGAACAAATAAAAAGGGTAAAATTAACAATCAATATAAATTTTAAGATGTGTGTGTGTGTGTGTGTTCCTCTTTAAAGGTTGCATTACTAATTTTTCTTGGTATTGGTATTTGATTGAAGGTTTAAATATAAGTACAATTGGTATTTGATTGAAGGTTTAATATGTTTACTCCAAGTCCTGTCTAGATGATAAAATAACTTATTGTTTCATCTATAAATATTGAAAAAAACACTCAAGGTAAGTGTATTGTTTCAACAATTTTTTTAGTAATTTTTGTAACATGAATAAAATGGTTTGACTATATTATTTTCCATTGTGTTGCAACCAAAATAATTGAAAAGACTTTAGTTCTTTTTTAACTAAAGGACATTTTTTATCATAGCATTGATGATGAAGCAACAAATAAAGGGCATATTGAGAAAATGGGAGATGATGCTGATTACACAATAGAGAAAAAACTATTTTGGATTCATCCAAATTCAAAATCATTTTTTTAAATGTGTTTCAAAAATGAATCTCTTGACATTGCAATTTAGACGACGGCTTTGAAACAAAGCACAACAAGATTTCTAAAAAAGTTGGTTTCAAGAACATTACAAGATAAATTTGTGTTAAAGTGGACTGCTTCAGACTGTAAGCCACAAAAGGGACATAAGGTAATTGACAATTCAATGAAAGTTATACATACTAAATCATTGAAAAAAGTGTGGGAAATGCATACCCAATATGATGCAACCAATACTATTATAGTTGGTTGTTTAATTGAGAGAGTGAAAGAGAATCCAAAAGAAAATGTGATTCTTGCCCCTCCATTCATTGGACCAAATCAAGGGGATAATTGGTTGATCAATGAGCTATGGATAATATTGCATAAATTCAACAAGGCTACGGATGTGCGAGCTATTTTGAAGGATGTTCAATTGTATTTAGAAGTACCTTAAGATTACATGTCTATATCATGTTGTTATATGTATGACATCATGATTGATTACTTTTATTTCACAACACTAATAAAATAATTGTTGATTTGGTTTGTCATTACTAAAAATAAAATATTTTTACTTTCTTTATTTTTGGTGAGATGAACGGTCATTTAATGTTTTCATATCAAAATTTCCCATGCTATATTTTTTGTTTTACAATGGATTACATTGTATGTAAAATTAATAGGTAACTATTCTATTTGTTATAATTAGATCATTACAATTATTTTCTTTAAATGTGGTTTAAGTTATTGTTATACCTCTTAGAAATTAGTAATTTGAAGGATGACCCATTGCATTCTTATAACCCTTTTTATTCCATATAAGTTGAAAAAATATATTAAGTTGTATGTAACACCAACAATAAACATACAATTTGCACTAAAAAGATCACAAAAAAAAACTAAGGTAGAAACTCTATAAATTAACATATAATTAATTAGGTTTGAAATTTAAAAATTGTGTTATATTGTATGTGAAAATTAATAAAAAATTAGTTCGTTTAGTTGTGCTAGACAATTATAATTATATTTTTCAATTGCAATTATATAAATCATTATAAGTCTTAAAATCAATGATTTAAATGGTGGGTCAATGCATTCTTATAATACTTTTGTTCCATACAAATTAAATAAAGGTATTAGGTTGTATGTATAAAGTAAACATATTATTTGTTTGTTCATTTTAATGGGGCAATTGTATTTGTATTTTGTGATACTTTGACCTCATTGTAAAATTACATTTGCATACAAATGGAAACTGTTCATAATAAATATTAACATCATTTTTAAAATGATAGGTTTTTATGTCCTTAAGCAATGAAGTGTTGAAGTGGTGATATGTTAATATCATACATGTGGTTGCAGTGAAAATGCAGATGGGAATTACTACAAGTCAAAAGATGTTGTTGATATTCGAAATTGAAGGAGTATTCTTCCAATCATACAACAAAGATGAACAAGATTTTCATATTCAAAGAGAACCAGACTGACAGTTTGGTGATAGGTCCTATTTTTTAAGGCCTTTTCATTCAGAAATATTAAAATATTGCTTAAAAAATTATGATGTCACAATATGGACATTAAATGTCACTGACAAGTACTTCCGAAAAGTACTTGAAAAATCAAATATTGATATAGAGGAGTTTAAATTTGCATGGGATATATCTCATTGTCATTTGCAAACAAAATGGGAAGAAGGGAGAACAAGACAATTTTATGAGAAAAAGTTGATTTATGTGTGGTCCCAATATGGAGACAATTATGAAGAATCAAATGTATTGCTAATAGATACAGAAAAGCATACTTCTCAATTCATGGGATATCGGTCAAACCACATCTTGATAAAACCTTATACAGGAAAAGAGCAAGATGCGTGGCTTATGCAAGTTTTATTCTCGTTTCTTAAGACACTTCATCGTATCAAACAAAAACATGAGTACATTTTAATGTTCATTAGAACATGTACTTCATTGTTGTTCATGGAGATAATTTCTTTTATAAATTTGTTGAAAAGTACAGTCCAAATTTTCAATACATTTTGGACATATTTTTTGTTGAATCAATTTGTATGATTTTATATTTTTTGAAATAGATGGAAATTGCCAATTATATTAATATGTTTATTTCTTATTATTTATAAATGTTTTTGAAATGATTGTTCTATCGATTTTTTCTAAGATGTGTGTGTGCACGCACATGTTCTTAAATGAATTGTTTTACATTCAAATTATCTTATATGAACCATCTAAGCATGCTATTTTTAATGGCTTATGTTTAATTATATGTATCAATAATCATATATAAATGTTAAATATAAGTTTTCAAATAGAACTCCTTGCAAACAAAGGTGCTATTCTTACTAAAGAAATTATAACAATTTACTTGATAAATGTTATGTGCATTATTCACTATTCACAATGCATTATTCACTATTAAGGTTAATGAGAAATGTGCAATAGGTAGATGATTTGATCTTTTTGAAGCATAAGATATGTGATTTCTCAATTGATAGTTTTTATAAATTTATATGCTTAAATCAATTAACGGTTGTAACTCCAATCATATTGTATTGAAAATAAAAAATGCACAAAGTTAGTTATTCATTGTTTACATATAAAATGCACTAATATGAGTGCATAAATGTGATATGTAATTCTTTAGATACAAATATATTGTAAATAATTTTGCGTTTCTTAAAAAACCATATATATGAGGATAATGATTGATAAGTGGATTATCAAGGTTTTATTAGATACTATCATGGATTAATTATGTCATTGAAATTTTTGAACCATAAGGCATTTAATTTCATTATTTAAAGTCAATTTTTTTTTAAATTTGTCTTTTAAATAAACTGAAATTATATCACTTGAGCTATAGTTATATTATTGACTTGTACTTAGTTATGTCCATTAATATGAGTGTATAAATGTGATTATAATAGCCATATACTATGATGCATTTTTTTGAAAAATAAGTCTTTTAATTTCTTGATAATAAGTATTAAGTGGACTATTTAGGCTAACGGGTTATGACTCATAAGTGAATACTACTCGTTAAATTGCAGGGCATTAAATTTTTAACCCATATTTTTTTTCATATATTCTTCAATCAACTATTTGTATATGCAATCATCTCATCTCATTTAATTTAATAAGGAATCCATTTATTGACTTTTATTTGTCTATCACGTAATCTATTAAGACTGTATTAATCTCATATTATATTGTTTTGATACAAAAATCTATGAAAAACAAAATTCTCTTCCTAATAAAACATGGAATAATTAATTAACAATGTGTTAAGTGGACCATCTAGACTCATTAAACAAATGGGTAAAAAATGGTTGTATTTAAACTTTTTGCAGCATAAGACATTGATTTTTCAATCCATATTAGCATTTTGTCATTTTCAATTCATAAATAGTTTCTTTATGGTTTAAATAATTTCATAGAATCCAATATGACTTGAAGAATTCTATTTGGCTATACGCATTGATAAAATTTCATAAATGTGATGCAATTTTTAAATGTAACTCTTAATGTAAGTATATATATATATCACAAAACAAATTATAATTAATTGATAATGAGTTTTAAGTGGTCTATATAAAGCCATTTATTGACTTTTATTTTCATATCATGAGGTTTAATCTAAGTGTGTAAGTGTGACACTTTTTTTTTTAAATAAAACTCCATGTAATATGAAATGTTTTTCCTAACAACACATGGAATAATTAATTGGTAATGAATGTTAAGTAGATTGTTAAAGTTATTTCAAAGTACATGTCATAAATAAATGTATTTAAACTTTATGCAACATATGGCATTTGATTTTCCCACCTTTATTAACATTTGGTAAATTTCAATTCTTAAATAAATGATTTGTAATTGAAATAATCTCATAGAAACCAACAAGACAAGTATGTATTAAATTATATTTAGAATGTATGTATGTATAAATGGAATTTATTTTTGAAATAAAGATCTCAATGTAAGTAAAAAATATATATTTTTAGAAAATTAATAATTTAAAACCAATTATTTAAGAGTTCTAACTCATTTATTCTATTTTGAATTGAAAGTTTGACTAACTATGCACGATTAAATCAATTATTCTTATATGTAATCATGTCATATAAGTCAATAAGTCAATAAAGCAATAATTATTTTTTGTTTAACTATCATGTGGTTTAATATGACTGTACAAATGTGAAATTGTTATTTCTAGAATAAAAAACCATGTAAAGAAAATGAATTTTCTAATAAAACGTGGATTAATGAATTCACCATGAGCACTAAGTAGACTATTTAAGCTCAATCAAGAGATGGGCCATAAATGGATGCCTTTAAACTTTTAACACCATCTGACATGCTTTCACCATCAATATTAACATTTTGTAAATTTCAAATCTTAAATAAACTATTTGTACTTAAAATAATCTCATAGAATCCAACAAGACTCGAAAGTTATTTATTGAATTTTATTTAGTTATATGTATTCATACAAGTTTAAAAATGTAATTTACTTTTGAAATAAATCTATTAATGCAAGTAAAAATATATCTTATACAAAACTATTTAAGATTAATTGATAATTAGCTTTAAGTGGTTTATTCAGGCTACATGAAAAATCCAATGTCATAGATGAATGCCTTTTAATACACATTTAATTTTCAAAATCAATATCTTAATGATAATTTAGAAGTATTTACATTAAGTATTTAATAATTAAAGAACACGGGGACTTATATAAATTTCAACTAAAATATATGAGTTACGTTTCATATTGATTTCTTCCCCATTTAAAATTCTTATCATTTTCTCTTCTTAGTAAAGTAATGGTCAATCATGGTTTTCCATACTATTGGTTGACACTAAATTTACATCGAGGCTATTATTGGTTTTAACAATGTTTACAAGGAGAGATCAATATCCACACAACCATCAATTTTGCTAATATTTGAAAACCCCTGCCTCCACTACTTACAAGAATTCACCACTAAAGTTTCTTGTTACTTCATTTTGTGACACTATCCATCATAATGGAATGACTTGAATACCCATTTAAGAACTCTCATTTGATGTACTTGGATTTCAGTGGAGATAGACCAATGTTGCCTAACCTTCTTGAAATACGTAGATCAACAATGTATAAGCTTTATAGTAGATGCCTGCATTCTATGAAGATGAATGATGACCCCCTCATTAGTGCTTCATAAACGCACAAAGGGGCCGTAGGAAATTGAGCACAAGAACATTTTACTAAGGTTTCAATAGACTAGTTTCAATGCAATGCAAGGGACACCTATCCTTGTCATTTACAATAAGATCCTCACATGACCATCATTCAATCAACAAATCCCTTGTAGGTTGGGGGAAAGGGGGTTAGAGTTGCGATACATCAAACTTAAACATCGATAAATATAGCATGTTATCCATAACTATAATATCTTTATTGGATGTTTGACATACTAATATGATTTAACTTAAATCAATTTCTTCTAAGAGTTTGATTTCGCACTCCTATGTATTGATACTATTATACATAACAACCCCATGTTTGACCTATTCATGATCTCTAATTGGTTAGAAGTTATTGGAAAATTATTTTAATCTTGAATCAAGTTAATATGGAAATTTACAAAAAAAATGAATGTTGTTGGAGGCCTTGTAATAGAATACTTCCAAATTTATTGAAATATGTGTTCTATTTAAGAATCAACAGAAAGTTGACTATAGGTTTGAGAGTAAATGAGAAAGTCTCAAGGAGGAAGACAAAGCTTGGAAAATCCCACTCAAATGTGGACGATAGTCGTAAAGGCTATGAAAGTGAAACCCATAATGCAGACATGTATATGGATATAGAAAACATAGAAAATATTGTAGAGTGATAAGTTGAAGCCTATACATGTGAAGTAGCGCAAGAGCATATAGATGCTCGAGAACCCCAGTATAACAAGGATGGTGAATCCCATTGTCACGAGACACATGCGGATGGTGACTGCAAAGTGAGTTGTGAATTGGTGAACCCAATAATAGACCTTGTTGATGACGGTGAATCTTCCAATAAAGAAGTGAATAACATGTGTGATCTACTTGGTATGATTGTAGTTGATGATGACCTCTTTGCATCAGAGTTTGAGGCATTTAAGTTTGAGAATAAAAAATATATATTTTCATATGAAGTAATGGTTCATAGAGTTGAAAGTTCATCTCTCATGAATCCAATAACAAATGATGAATTTGGTGACGTTGAATTTTTTAATGAGCACATGCATTCTAAGATACCTCACCATAGAGTGGATGAAAATTCAGTTGATGAAATTTGTGGTCTCTTTCTTGAAACAACAACTGATTATGGAAATATGGAACGTTTCATGTTTGATGAAGAATTCAAGGTTGAAGCTACCACTATAACATGAATTTATGAAGCAATAGTTAGAATTTCTCATGAAGTAGTGCATGATATTGTAGAAATTGATGATTTAGAACAGGATAAAGTGATTCATGAGTTTTTGATGAGAATATCCTCTAACAACATTATAGTGGAAGATAGCTTCGATGCAGTTGAAGAGGCAAAGAAGAAAGAAGAAGAAAAGAAATATCTCACTGCAGAGCATAATGAAGATGTTTTTAACATTGATTTTGAGTGTGCAAGTACACAAGACAACAATCCAATTAAAGTTATAGTTGAAAGATAAGATGAAGATAAAGTTGTAGGGAAGAAAGGAAGTTTCTAGATATGAAGAAGAAATCATTGAAACAACCTTTCAACAATGGAGCCAATAAGAGATCAATTTCTACTATCTAGAAATATGGCAGAAAGAACATCACAAATTTGAAGCGAAAGAAGAATGGAAAATTTCATAGTTTGAAGATGAATAATTGTGGTAGTATTCAATGAGTGAATAAATATTTCAACAGGAAGGTATAGAATATAGACTTTGAAAGCCTAAATTGTGTTTTAGAACAAATATAAAAGAAGTCAAAGAAAAATTGCAATAGCAACATGTGAAGAAATATGGAGCTTACATTAAGAAAGCACAACTGAAAATAAAGTAGTTTCAAGGGTATAGAATATGGAAGGAATGTAAAACTACAAATTCAATGGGACTTTTTATTCTATTTATGTCTAATCCAATGAACGAGCATTGAGTCACAATGAAAATATTTTTTTTGTATTTGAATGATACCAAGGGCTATGTTTTATGTCAAAAGAAAATTCAAAATCAGTAATTATATTTATGATATTTTATAGATATTGGCTAGGCTAAAGATGTAGATATTTGATAGTCTATAGGTGTATTTGACCTTCTTGGTGGAGCCATTAACTAGATGGCTAAGAAGTAGTCTATTGTTGCTTCCCCAAGTGTGGAGGGTGAACACATTGCTAATATAGGAGCTACCATGGAAGCTATAAAGAACATTGTGTGAACATATTTTGCTATAGTTAAAATGCCATTACATTTAGTACATCATCGAAATATCATACAAGGACTAAAAATAGTATAGTTTAGTTTCCTTTTCTTAGGGAAATGATTGATATTGGTTTAATATAGCTGGTAAAGTGTGAGACTAAATAAAATGTAAAATATTTTGTCATAAATGTTGTTGAAGTTATGAAATTCAATTTTTGTCTCTAGACCATTGAATTACATGAATGTGAAAAAAATGTAATATCAATATGTTGGAATCATTTTGTTTCCACATAATTTTCTTACTTATTTTTGTTTATGTTCATAGATTCTTATTAGCATAAAATCTAGTTGAGTATTGGTGTCAGAAGCTAGCTCATTATTGATTGAGAGTGTTGAAGCTAACTAGATAATAATGTCAAAATATAGCTAACCATTAGTGTCAAAGCTATATATGTATAGATGTCAGAACCCCAATCCCAAAAATGAGAAATTAGTATTTTTAGTTGTCTTTGGATATCAATTGATTTTAATGGTAGTGGTAGGACTTTACTTGATTTTGGCACCTAACCTATGACCTTCACATGATGCGCAGGGTTGTTACATACTTGGACCCATCTTAAGACCAATGAAAATGTATACTATTTGCTAGAATTGTTGTCCATATTTTGATTGAAGGCCATGTGTACATTTTATAACATATAATGATAATTGTTGAAGTATGGTAGATGTAGTTGTGTGAGATCCCTTGAATCCATTTTTTATAGTTTTATTATTCATGTATAATTATATAAATTAATGAAATTATTTTCCCTTCTACTCATTTTATGAGTCATCTCTAGTTTGATGTGCAGAATTCACATATCTCCCCTACCTGTACTAAAGCCAAGTACACTTTGAAACAATAATAAGGAATGAAAATCCTTATTGTTACACAGTATTTTGTCACACTTCCTATTCACTTCCCATTCCACATCCCGAAGTGCCAAAATGTTGACAACTCTGAAGTGGGCTCATCATCATACACAAACAAAAACATCCTTGAAGAATAGAAGAAAAAATTCCCTAGGTTAATTATGGAGAAGTTTCCCTAAAACACTAGTTTTGAGGACCATTACCCTTTGCTCCAGTGCTAGCGTATGTTGATGGAAAGTTGCATGCTTCTGACATAGGTTTTCCAACATAGGTTTTAATATGATACCACACATTGCACCTCTTCTCGTAAGTTTTCCAAAAATGGGGGAGAAGCTTCACATGCTAGAAACCTCGAGAAGAAACGATATGGATGTTGTTGGTTGTAGATACAGTCAAGCTCTTCCATTTGGAGCTCCTGATCCTACCTTTAAGGGCCTTCCACTTAAGATGTGGACCTTCCTCCCTCTTTTGTTGATCCCTAACTCCTTCTCTCTTCCTGTCAATTAAAACCCTTCCATCCCCAAATGGTAGGTCATTGATTTCTTGCATTCCCATGCTGATATTATGCCCAAATGTTTCCCATCTAACTTGGATAAGGAGTTCTTGAAGAGTCTTTGCTTGGACTTGGAAATCCACCAAAAGGAGGTCTCTAACATGAAGGAAATGGTTGTATGATTTCCTCTTTAGTTTATTAATATGTACATCTAATGTTTGCTTCCCATAAATGTCTAAATATTTATGAATTTACCTTAATATTCCTTGATCTATTAAGTATTTTATGTTTGATATACACTATGTATGCTATTGTATCTTTTATTATCTTTTTATCTCTCTTACAGGTACTTGGGCGTAATGAATAAGAAAGGAGAAAATCGGGAAGCTAAGGGGTCAAATTCATCATCAAAGTATTTAGCAATTAGCATTAGAGTGAGGTAGCTCTCTCTCTCTCCCTCCACATTTGTAAACATAAGCTAGGAAATTTTGCATTAGTTTATTCAGTTTTCTTCTAGAACCACTCATTGGGCTAGAGAGATTACCTATGTCTACATATGGGATTTATGTTCACAACACTTATTCGTTTAAATGCATCAATAAAGCCCAACTAGAATTTATCTAATTTCTCATTATAAGACACATGCAAGTATTTGGTTTTATTTGTAATTTCACTCAACAAGGAAATTCTCTAAAATACAATTAATTATGTAAGTTTTAATCCAATCTTCATTTTATTTAATTTCTCAAGCCATATTTTAGAATAATTTTATGTTTTTTTTGCAGCTTCTTATAGGGATTTCTTTCAGCATTGTTAGAATTGATACTTTTCAACAAGCTTTGGGTAACTTGATATATCTATAATTATAACCTATATCCATACAAATAGAAAAAACTTGCTCTTCTAGCTTACCTTTCATCTTAATCATGGACACTTGGTGATATGTTTGGTGGTTTTCAATTGTTGTGTAAATCCTAGGCATACTTTGGGCTACTTTTCCCATTTGATTTTCTTCCTAAGCATTGTAGATTTTTGATGCAACCTCTTGTTGATAAGGATAATCCCTTCACCTATAGTTCCCACCATAGTTCAAACACTTAAGTGGTTCTTGGCCTTCAATCCAAGGTTTCACCGATGTTAGTTGTTGTACATTCCTCTTAACATCATTTCTAGCCGTTTGTTACGATTGTCTTATCTGAGTAGGGTTTTTCCTCTATTTTCCTTCTCGGTTGCTAGAGATACTCCGAAATTTGGCTTAATTGTGGGATTAGTGGAACTGATGTGAAGACTAATAAAAGTTGACTATGATCACACATTTGAACACCTAATGATACAACATAGACCATCTAGAACATATAACACATACTTCGCTTAATGCAACAGACTTTGTGGCGGCTTAGGACAAGCGCGGCTCCCATGATAGACTTTGTGAGGATAAAGGCGATGCTTGTGTAAGAGTGTATGAAATGAGTGCGAAACATGTCTATGTGGAAAGGACAATCCATTCTCACAAATATTTCCCCTTGAAGCAAAACAAGCATCCCTTTGAATGAAAATCAATAACCTTCGTGCCCAAAGATGATACATTCTATGTAAAGGTAAAGGCATGAATGACTCCTAATTGTTAATTGTCTTAAATATAAAGTTTTTCCTTAAACTATTTTTGTCTTAATCCTTTTTTTCTTAAATATAAAGTTTTGTCTTAAAATAATTGTCTTAAATTGTTTTTGCCTTAAATATAAAGTTTTGTCTTAAAATAATCGTCTTAAATTTTTTTTGTCTTAAAATAATGTTGCCTTAAACTCTTTTTGTCTCAAATATAAAGTTTTGCCTTAAAATGTTTTTGTCTCAAACTATTTTTGTCTTAAAGTCTATATTTAAGACAATTCAATTAATATTAAATTTTGAATTAAAATAACTAAAATAAAAATTGAATTTTTAAGATAAAAGATTTGTTTTGTTTTTTAAAATGCCTTAAATGTGCCCTTAGTGTAGTAGTGTACCAAATGAGTATGAGTTCATCTTGGATCTCAAATGTGCTCGAGTTCAAATTCTTATGTCTAGTGTAAGTCGATATCCATATAAACATATCGATCACCAAATGTTCAAGCTAGTCACTTAAGAAAATGTTTAAGACTGATCACATAACCTTCAATTGACCATATCATCATAAAACTAATAATAGTGGTAGTTATATTTCTCCGAAGAAACCAACCTACAAGTTACAGAGGCCAAGCAGAAGTGTTCCTCTTCTTCCACAAAGTCCTGAATTCAAAAATTCCATTACACCAGGTATTTTAAAGCTTCTCCTCTTATGTTCCGACTTTCAAAATTTAGGTTCTTAACAGTATTTATATATGTTGCACTTGGACAAGAGGGTTTTTGTATGTCAAAGATGGTGCAAATACACAATACGCTACAGACACATGATTCCTCATATCAGTTTACATTGACTTACTTTCAAGATATAACCAATGTCTGCAATGTGGTGGTCAATCCTATGAACCAAGCATTCTTATTGCATTCTCCAAACAAGTACATATACCTATAACTTTTTAAGTTTTGCAAAATATTTATTTAAGGAGGAGAGGATTTTATCATACTTCTATATTCATTCTATCTTTCTCAGAGTATAAGAGATTCAAATTTACATAAATTTAAATCAATTTTTCCTATCATAATAATTCGAAACATTCAGCAAAGTAGTCGCTCACAAATTCACATCATGCTGAGACTACCTTGGCTTTTTGAATGCAGTAATAATTTAGCTAATGGGTGCATTCTGTTGGTCTTGTAATTACAGGTCGATTACATTTTGGGTAAGAATCCCGTTGGTATGTCTTTCATGGTGCCTTTTGGTGACAAATATCTAGAGCAAGTTTCGATATACGAGGATTCCAGAAAGATCTCATGTACCAACGATTTCATTTTGTGGTTCAATAAACAAGCACCTAACCCAAATGAATTAATAGGTGTAGGTGTGGGAGGGCTTGATCGCTATGACAGGTTTGACGATAACAGGGCCGATTCGACCAAGCTTGAGCCCACAACGTATATCAATACTCCTCTCGTGCAAGTCCTAACAAAGCTCCACCATAGTAGCATGGAATCACCGACATAAATTCAAAATGTTATGTTAGTAAACTATTTTCCTAAGTTTGTATTCACTAATCTGATCCGATGGAAGTATCTGAATTCGGTAATTTTGGCATTCATTTTTTTTTTTGGTTTCATCCTCTTCAATCCTATAACCAGATTGAAGACTTATTATGTTCTTTACATCTTCAAAACTGTGCGCACATTAAAAATTCCTCTATTTTTTAATATAAGTAGTGGCATTAGTTTACAAAAAAATAGTGTATGGAAGTCTCTGAAGATTGCCATGATGTGATGTAGTTACTTATTTATGAGTCTAGTCCTCTGTGCCATGATGTGATTCAATTATTTATTTATGAGTCTGATCCTCTGTGCCATGATGTGATTCAGTTGGTGTTATTATGGAAACTATTTATTCGTTAACATAGACATTGTTCTTCTATAGGCCAGAAACAAGGTTTTCTCGGGAGCAGAAGGAAGAGATAGATATGAATTAATTAAATTTTTTCATTATGTATATTTGTTGTAAATAATATAAATATATTGTAAAAGTGTTGAATATAAGTAGAGAATGATGTGCAACCTTAATATAGTTGGGTAACAAGATTAGACCATGTGGACATTATGAAATGGACTTTGATTTTTGTTTAATTTATGTTTTCTTCTAAAGAACATGTGGTGATATACATGGAGTATAAAATTATATCAAGAAAATGGGGTGATATAAGTATGACCTATAAAATTATATGAAGGATATGCACTATTGCACTAAGGGTATTTTTAAGACATTTTAGTAGATAAAAAAAAATCTTGTCTTAAAATCACTTTTTATTTTAGTTACTTTACAAAAAAATATAATATCAATTGGATTGTCTTAAATATAGAATTGAAGACAAAAACATTTTGGAACAAAAATATTTTAAGCCAAAACTTGTGAGACAAAAATATTTTTAAGACAAAACTTTATATTTAATACAAAAATATTTTGAAACAAAAATTTAAATTTAAGACAAAAATAGTTTGAGACAAAAATATTCTTAAGACAAAACAGTTTAAAACAAAAATATTTTAAGACAAAACATTATATTTAAGACAAACAATTTGACACAAAAATATTTTAACACAAGAAATTATATTTAAGAAAAATAGTTAAAGGCAAAATTATTTTAAGAAAAAACTTTATATTTAAGACAAAAACAATTTCAGACAAAACTTTATATTTAATAAGAGAAAAACATATTGATTGAAGACAATATCTAACAAATGCAAAATTAACCATAAGAGTGTGCCTTAAGTCTGTAAGCTTGCAGGCAACCACTGTCCCACGCCTATATTGAGGTTGTTATTTCATTTACCATTCACGTTACCTTATATAACGAAAACATTTTTTTGGGGTCTTCATTTTTTGTGGATAGTCAGCTCTGAAGAATGTGACAACTTTTCCTAGCAAGATTTCTTGGAAATTTATTCCACTTATGTCCCTTCAATATTTGCTGATACAATTAGAGAAAACTTGTTTATCAGTGCATTCGGTCGGTGAGTCACTTTGGTCCTTACTATTGCAGAGAAATTGATAAACTAAATAAATAGTGGACTAGTTCTCTTGGTTACATGATGAAGCCTCGAATTTGAATTTCCCGTAATATGCATCACCTCAAACTTTGGATCTAGCTTAGGGTAATCAACTACATGAACTATTGTAATGCAGATGGCTTACAATTGGGTGGAGAGTTGAGATACTTCTTTCATTGTTCATCCATCATTAAACACACATATGAGTGTACATTGCTTATGTGTATTTCCTTATGTAGTTTGATGAATTTTGTTACATTGTGAATGTTGCAAGATCTCGCATGTTTGTAAATGTAAATGAATGTTTGAGTTTTGATGCTCAATATATCGTCATGATTAGAACATTTTCATGTATGCACATGAATTTTCAAGTGTGTCTAGGATATGTTATTCAATATTATGAGCGTGTTGAATGTGCAATTATGTGTTCATATTGAGTGGGTTGATTTCCAAATTTATGGGTATACTTAGTTTAATTGATGCAGGAGCATCAAGGGCATTTTTTATTTGTAAATATGTTAGAAAAGGGGGTGTGACAATTTTTAATATTTTATGTAATTAATTTGTTATTTTAAATAAAAAAGGAGAAAGTGAGGATTTTTGTAAATATCCTTTTAATAATAAAAGGGTATGAGAGAATTTGAGTAGTTAAGGATATAAAGGGATAAGATTCTAGATAATAGGATTTGTTGAGATATTTTAGTGATATTGAGATATTAAGGGGATTGAGCATTAAATTTGATTATTTTTTAAAATTGTATAAATAGGAAGGGGTTTTGAGAGAACAAGACATTGAGATGGAGAGTAGGTTTGAGCTACAAGGATGTAAGCCTTCAGCAATTGTAAAGGGGCCACATAATTGAAATATCTGCCCAGTAAAAGTTTGTAAGTTATTGTTTTGTTTCAGATTATATATGTTTTGGTTAATTGGGAAATTCTTGTTCAATTTGTAATTGAGAATTGGATCATGCGCCTTAGCTCAATGTTTATGGATGGAATTGAATATAATCTCTCCAAGAATGGTGATTGTAATTTTAAGATTGAGCAGTCCTCTTAAATATAATCAATTGCAGCAAATGCTATTTACTGAGCGCCTGAAGCCACAAAACATAAGTCTTGGGTAGAACTGAATTCAATTTATGTGAATATGTTTGGTAGCTCTACACATAAGTTATTACTAACGATATTGCAATTGATAAAAAGTATTGTTAAATCTAAGTCTGTCCAGTAATTTGGTTGTTGATCTGTAGTTTGATGGACATCAATAAAAGTACAAAGGAGAGCGCTAGTATGAATTCATGAGTTCCAGAAGAACCAAGAAGCGTTCAGGTTTAGCTATTGAACAGAGATCGGTGAAAACGTTGAAAAATCGATTCAAATTTAGTGAATCGATGCTGTAGGACAAAAAACAGTAATGAAATTGGTCTTTCTTATGTAGTAATTGGCATTTTGCATCTTCTGGATTTGTAATTGAATCAAATCTATTTTCTTGTCGATGGACAAATGAAACAGTAATAAATATTGAAATCGCGATGTGAAGAAATAACATTGCAATTTAAATAGATGTAGATCTTATAAATGCACAGTCGACTCAGCTGGAGCAGTTCGGCCGAGGAGCACTTTACAAAATTGGAATGATGGAATGAGAAGTGTTAACCAGGTGTGGAAATCGGTGTGTTGACAACGTTAAAAGTTAGGTAAGAAGAGAGAGATGGGCGCAACCCTTCAGAAACGTGGAAGCTTCAGTGAGCAGTAAGTTGTTTGATTGTGTTTTTTCAAACCAGTTCTTGTGTTAATAAGCGAATTCCATTGTAAAATCAACGCAGAGTTGATACAACATTTAAATGGTAATCGTATGGAGGCGTTAAATGAGTGGTGCCATTGTAAATATGTATGAACCATGGAAATCGATCCGTAATAATGGAAAATCCAATTGAAGGAATGAAACGCTGTGGGTAGATAAACACTGTTTGTTTATGTCGTATATTGAACACCGTTCTAACATAATGCAGGTTGAAAAGAAGTTTAAGAAACCAGTAGCTTTGGAAAGGATATGCCAGAAGGCATTGCCCAGAAATTGGAAGGCATGGTCCAGAACAGGTAAGATATAACATGGTTGTGTAAGTGATAATGCATGAAAGTGATATATGATTGCCAGGCACAGTGTCAACATACGGGCGCTTTATTTATGAAGTTTGTTTGAAAATCCGTATTGAAAAACCATAAATGCAAGTGGGATGAAATGACAACTGCGAGAAGTTGTTGTTTGAGTTTTAATCCAAATGGAGTTAGTGGACAAACAAATGACAATTAAGCACTGGGGTTATAATTAAACAAGTTTACAGATTGAATAAGGGTGCAATCTATAATGAGAGTTATTGGGTTGTTTGCTTCCGAATAGTTAATGATTAAGATGGTGATGTTTGTGTGTCAAACTGTCAAGTTTGAATTAAAATATGGGAGCATTTGTTTGATTGATATTTAAATCTTATCTTGAAAGCGCATATACAAGATTGGTTTGAATAATGTTTATGTGGTATGAAAGTGTGTAAATTTTGAATTGGAAATATTGAAGTTTGGGATGATGTATGTAAGCCCACGTGAATTATGGAATTGATATGATTTAAGGAGGCATTTGAACATTGTTTGAAGGTTCAAAAGTTATGAAATTGTTTAAAAGTGGGTGGATGTGAGATTGATAATATATGAAATGATATTGAGCCATATATTGGAAAGCTTCCACATGTTGAAATGAGATGGTGTGAATTTGCCAATTATTGAAATTCATTTGGCATAATGATGATGATGCATTTGTATATAGAAAAGATAAAAGTTCCTAGGTATTGCGAGCTCTAGGCTTGCATCATTTGGTATCAGAGCTTGGAATGGATCTGGAAAAGGGATTCAAGTTTTTTTTAATTTAGTTAATTGTCTGTGGTGAATGAATGTCGGATTGTGAAACTGGGGAAGATGGCAGCGGAGGTATGCAAGTGCAATTTACGAATGAAGTGAGATCAACAGGATCTTGAAAGGTGATATTGTGTAGTTGATGTTTAACTCTGGTTTGAAGACTATTTGTAGAATTTGGTTGCAGGCATAGTGGAGAAATCTCAGCAGGAAGAAGTAGATCACAGCTGAAGTGCGGTGATGAAGGAGTTCAGCAAAGGATTCTAGATGAGTGTGGCAGAACTTGAAGATTCAACAGAGGTTGAATGAAAAGGACAAGTATGTTCTTGAAAGTTGTAGATGAGAGAAGCCTGAAGGAGTAGAAGAGAATGCTCGAAAGGTTCCAGCAAAGGACTGGGTGATTACCAAAAGACCAGATCCGAAGGAAGGGATTGGTGAGGTAAGTGGCAGCTGAAGAGCTTACTGTTGTAGAGGCCTGATGAAACTCATGGATGAGGAACTCATGGCGAAGGAGATGACTACTGAAATTCATAAAGAAGAGAGCAGAGGTTCAGAGAGAGGCCACAGTAGAATGAGGGAGAAAGATTCCAAGGCAAATGGCATATTGAAGCAATGGACTAATGAGGAGTATGAGAAAGAGAAAGCTAAGATTGTAATTCATCTTGAGTTTTTAATGGAGTTGTTGCAGGAGAATATGAGAGGCCACGGACAGGGTTAGCTGATGAGGAAGAGAGTGAAGTGGCAGAGGCTACAACAAAAAAGAGATCGACAGATAAACATGCAGTTAACGGAAGAGCTGAGGAAGCTCGAGCAGATGATGGATGTACAGTTGAGACGTGAAGAATTCAGAGCAGCTGAGTTGGAAGAGGAGGTTTCCATTGATGAAACAGAGGAGGAGATCATTGATGATTTCTTGAACTATTAGGCAGATCCAGATCGGTTGGATAATGTAGAACCGTATATTTTTATAGCTGACAATTGTGATGTGATTACAGGTTTTACGGAAAAAGATGGGCAATCTTGTGAAACTTTCACAAGCATGGGAGATAAGTACCTTGAGGAAGAAAGTAGTGATGCTTTTACTGTTGCAGTACAAGAGGAAGTTCATGTAAATGAAGAAGAGGATCAGCTGGAAGAGCTAGTATATGAACCAACGGTTAAGGTTGTTGAAACTTGTAGTTTTCAAACTGACAAGTTGTATATGAATGCAGGGACTGTAAGTGATGGTGATGTTATGCTTCAGCAATGCCACAAAGAAATTGCATTGCTGGAATATTTGTTGAAGAATTCGGAGTATGACAGAGAGATGGCAGAAGAAAGAGTTCAGTACAGTGAACGAGTGCAAAAAGATATCATGGAAGGAGATGATGTGAGAGGAAGACTGGTTGACAGTCTTGAGAATTATTCAGAGGATTCTTTGAGTAGAGAGAATCAACATACTGATGTGCTCGTTGAGATGGAAAATTCAGGACAACATATTGAAATGTTGGCAAAGGGAGAAAAGGGACTGAGGCCTTATGATTTTTGTTCTAACAAGTGTTTTGTGAATGCAGGTGTTATTGCAGGGTTTGAAGAAAATTTCACCTAGTTGAGTAGTCAAATGAAGGAAGAAGAATTTTTCTGTTCCACAAGAAAAGAGGGTATGGATGATCGGGTGGCAGTCAGAACAGAAACAAGCAAAGAAACAAGAATTCAACAAGTGATAGTACAGATAGAGAAAGTAAAAACTAAGCAAGCCGTCTTAGCTCAGCAGCGGGGAGATTTATTGAACTGAGAGAATTAAAGTATCAGAAGACTGATGATGAAACAATCCTGGAAGAGACCAGCATTAGCAAGACAAAAGAGAAGCAACAAAAGAAAGACTATAGCAGACTTGGGAGGCAGAGCAAGTGGAGCATTACAGCAAAAAATATGGAAGCCACGAGAACAACAACAGATAACAACATCAATAGAGCAATTAACAAGCAAAGAAAGATTACAAAATAAAATTTGGGATCCAGGAGGAAATATCCAGACTTATGACCAGGTGGTCATGAATTTTCTTACATGGGGAGTCTGATGCAGGAGCATCAAGGGCATTTTTTATTTGTAAATATGTTAGAAAAGGGGGTGTGACAATTTTTAATATTTTATTAATTAATTTGTTATTTTAAATAAAATAGGAGGAAGTGAGCATTTTGTAAATATCCTTTTATTAAATAAAAGGATATAAGAGAATTTGGTTAGTTAAGGATATGAAGGGATAAGATTCTAGATAATAGGATTTGTTGAGATATTCTAGTGGTGTTGAGATATTAAGGGGATTGAGCATTTAATTAGATCATTTTTAAAATTGTATAAATTAGAAGGCCTCAAAGGCAAATGCGACACTTGAATAGGAGAGTGGTTGAGAGTAGGCTTGAACAGCCAAGGCTGTAAGCCTCTGGCAAATTGTAAGGGCCATGAACGTTGAGTATTTGGCCAAAGAAAAAGGTTGTAAGTGATCTCCTTTTGTTTATATGAAAACAATGTTTTAGATTTATATATATATCGTTGATTGATTGAGAAACGTTGTATACAAACATATATATCTGGATTTATGTATCGACTGATTGAATAAAGTGCTAACATGAAAGAATATGTAAGTTGATTTATGCACATAAGATTGGAGAGATCGATATTCATATGACAATTGTTAAATTGAATTGTTAATTCAGGGGAGAGATTATGTTGTGTATTGATCTGTGTTTTTGATAGCAATGCGAAAGAAAAAGTGCGCCATTAAACGTAAATCCGTGGAGTTCATAAGTGTTAATTGAACGTTGTTGGTGGTAGCCCGTGTGCAAAAGGATGTAGGTTAATCCTGAATGTTGTCATTAGAATGTTCTGGAATGAATGCATAAGTGTTAATTGAACACTGTTAGTGGTGGCTCAAGTGAAAAAGGGCGTAGGTTTATACACTGTGTAAATTCAGAAATAAATGACATGCGTTCTTAGAAATAGTGGAGCGCATTAACACAATATCAAATTGTTGTGTTGGTAATTCGATTGTTGGCATAATTACATAGCACAATTTTAAAATTGACATATTGGGGCATGGAACCAGAATTGAAACTGAAAACAAAATTTAATGCATCGATTTGATGAAATGCTATATGCATGACACTGGTATGAAGGGTTCAAGCCAGAAATTAATGAATTTCAATTATGGGATGTGTTAACCCTGAACTGATCTTGTTGTTGGAATGTTAATTAACGCAGAGACAAAATTCATCTGCTTGCCGGAAGGATGGTTTACACTTCAGAATTATTTTGTAGAATAGCCAGCGTTATGAAATCCAAGACTGTGTTTTATATATGTTTGAATGTTTCATAAGTTGCAGGTAGGAATCAATTAGATAGCGCTGGGAATGGAGTGGATTGAATGTTGTAATGAAGAACGTAGGATACAAGGTATTTCCAGAGGTAATTTGAATCTGTTGAATTCGATTTAGAAGTTTGCTGAAAGTCGATCAATGTGTTGACTATATTATGCTGAGTTGAAAGTTTAATCAGTCAAGAAAGAGGACTGTATGATCTCATGAAGGCACAAAGAAAATAAATGAAATTTTCTGGTAGTACGTTGATCTGATACATGAAAGTGAAGGAAGCGCCATATGAATATTGGTGAACCAGATTCGATGTTGAGAGTGCAAGGCGGTGAACGGTGAGTAGTTGCATGTTTATTGGTTGTGCATTTTTTTAAACTGGTTCATATGTTGAAAGGCATAATTGATGGTTAAGATGTGTTAAATAATGAACACATAAAATTTGGGGTTTCTTAAATCTCAAAATGTTGAGTTAGGCACATTGAAGAGAGGGACTTGGGTTTTGTAACATTGGGAATGTTGAATTGATCGGATTTCATTTGATTTGAAACGAGGGTTAATGCACGAGTTTTAATACAATAGCTGAAGAACCTTTTCTGATGAGAAAATGGTTTTCATAAATCATAAAATGATGAATCAAAGGTTAGTAGCATTTGGTCTGAATGTGTGAGGTGAGTTTAAATGCTATTGTAAGTGTGGGACTGATGATGGATTGAGTGAGTTGAGATTACATTGAAGATTGAAATTTAATCCCATGAAGAGTTTAAATTATAAAGTTTAAGGTATTGAAAGATAAGCTATTGCATATTAATTGAGATTGCCAGTGGATAAAAATTGTCTCAACTCATGGAGTTTTATTGGGCAGTTATGATGATGTATTTGTATATGCACAGAGTTAAAAGATCTTGGGTATTGCAGGCCTGCCTGCATCAATGCAATATATTCCAAAGGTGTTGGATCGAGATAGATATGAATCCCTCTCTTACTGAGAGGGAATGTTTCAAATGCAACAAGAAATTCTTAATTTTATTTGTCCTTGAATAAATTAGGAATAAAATTGTAATTCCACATCACATGACAACTTGTATTAGCTATATGAGTTAATTTGACTTAGTTGGCTCAGTTAATTCGAGTTGAGGGCATAACTAGAGTCATGTAGAGTGTCTCCTACATTATAGGAGCCCTAGTTGAGTTTATTTTGAGTTGAAATTAATTAATTAACTTTAATTGAGTTAAAGTAAGTTAAAATAGTTCCAACTATTGGAGGAACTAGTGGGAGGTCTAGTTGTGTGGTGTTGCCTGAAGTGTAGTGTGATGTTTCCTAAAGTGCAGTGTGGTTTTTCTTGAAGTACATTGTGGTGATGCTTGAATTGCAATGTGGTTCTTCCTGTAGTGGAGTGTGGTGCTTCTTACAGTGGAGTGTGGTGTTCCTTGCAGTGATCAACCAATAAACTAATGATTCACTCATAAATAACTCATGCATGTCAAATCCGAGAAAGACCCAATTGATGTTGGTGTTCAAGGATAGTATACCATCAGTTGTATGATCTTCCAAATTATACAGATGGTGCATGCAGCCAGAGGAATCCTAAAGGAAATGTGTAATCCAATGGAGGAAGGTTCCTATTTAATAGGGGTTAATTCCTCATTGAATAGTGTAAGGAAGTAGGAGCTTGGAAGTCTAGGAAATTAGCTAAGTGTTGGCTAGAGTCAGCCTAGGAAGCAGTTAGATAGATAGAGACAGTGTAGAGGTTTCTTGGGCTTGAAAAAAGCATTGTAATCTTCTAATATTTTCTGAATAACGCAATATACATATATCAGGGGTTTTTAGCTATGGCTTTCCCCAAGAAATCATTGTGTAATGTGTTGATTGAATTCTTTCTCTTGTATGCTTTGTGATTTCATGGTCGTTTAATTGTTTCTACTGATGAGTAGAGTAGATTCAAATCCTTTTTTTAAGCAAATTACAATTAGAAGTTTGAATCTACAAGGAATTTCTACACAGAAAAAACCATAAAAACCATAATAAACTATATATGAAATTAATGTTTAAGAGAATTCATGCACCCAAGGGTCAGACTAATGGATTTTGGTGCCAGCCATAGAAACCTAATAATCATTCAACAAATTCATAATGAGTAATAAAAAATAAAGTTGGACCACTCACTCAGTTGAATCAAACCTGCAATCACCAACACACCACACATGTGCATTACCAATTTCATTGTTCAATGATACTTGTTATGACATGATATCACTCTCATTTTTTTGTTGATTTAGTCTATGAGACTTTAAAGAAAAGGTTGGCCCACATTTGTTTGACTCAACACCATTTGAACTTTGTGGCACATATTCAACCAATCAACATTCCTTATAAATTTCATTGTGGGCGATTAAATCCTATTTACTTTGGTGATCCTACCAATTATGTGATGCCACATATGGCTTCGACATGGCTCTATCATCACCATTCAAATTATGGTGGTTATTGGCTATAATTCCCACCACACTAGTGCAAATGGGGAAACAATCCAATGTATAACCATTGGATATTTGAGTCATTATCGTCGGTTATTAGACACATTAGAGTCATAAATGTTTTTCTTTAGATTGCATCAAATAATCAACCCTTTACTAAGTTTTGGATATTCAATGGGCCTAACATTTAATATTCGATGCCAAAGATGTCCAAAAATGCATTCAATCATATGATGCTTTGCAATTGGTTTTGCGACACCAACATGCATCAGATATGCAATGGGAGAAACATTAGATATCTGCTGCCCAAGATACCAAGAATGAGTTTCAACATCCAACACTTTGAAGCCGAATATTTGATGCCAACACCTTCATTCTGATGGATATTTTATGTCATGTAATTGATATCATATTGGTCTAGTTCAATGGAATCTGATGGTTTGTTCCATAGGTATGGAGTTGGATGTTCGATGATTTGGCGTCAGATAAGAAACTTTATAATATTTTAGGGTGATGAGAGTGTTATGGAGCCGACAGTTTATTCTGTCGGTATAAAGTTAGCTATCCCATGAATTTTTCCATCGTTGTGGAGTCAAATATTCGATGGTTGTGACTTAATGTCAGATATACAATGGGTACCTAAGGAATGAAAAATATATATAATTTTATCTATGCTAGGCTCTATAAAAAGCTTTGGTAAATAGGAAAATCCAAATTAGTACATCTTAGCCCTCACTTGTTTCTCACTTAGAAGACGTATATTAGTTGATGGACAAAAATACTTGCAACAATCACAAACTTGGCCGAGGTACATCTACAAACTACATAATCAAGGATGGGAGTGTTCACTACAAGTTTAGCAGTTAGAGATTTTGTATGGTTTCACCAACCATGGCTTCAACCACAAAGATAAAAGAAACAAATTTTAATACTCCATATTCCATTTGTTTGTTGACCACTAACCATGCTAGTAAGCATCAAGTTGCCTTGACACATCAGCTAGGGAATCTAAAGTAATAAGAATGAGTATTAATGATGATATTATAAGTTGTCAATGAACCAATGCTTTTATTTTTAATTACATAGGTCCTTATTTCTCGATCAATGATTTGCAAGTAAGTGACTCATTCATTTCTATTTAATTGACATCAATGCATGTTAATTAATTAAATAAATTAAACTATGATGACATCAACATTTCTAATCTTATGGGAACATTGTTCACCCATTAAGGCTGTCAGGTGCATATTTAGTCTACCCCAATTGTTCCACCACTTTAGTGACCCACCTAGTGCAATTTTAATATCATGAGGAAACAATTATAGGTTTACAAGAAATATTCCAGGGAAATATAATTTGGTTACTTCCCACTCAATGTTAACAATTCCACAAAGAGGCTCTCAAAACTTAAACATGTTCTTCGGAAAAAGTTTATTAGATTACAAAAATCACTTTACTACATCTTAGCTCTTTGAGGCCACATGCATTTTAGTTGTAGGGATATTATTAGTTGATCTATAGAAATACTTACAATAATAATTCATAAACATTACTCACTTTATTAGGGGACATACATATGCTACATAGTTAAGGCTAAGAGGGACCACATCAAATTTAGCAATTAGAAATTTTCACGGTTCTTCCAATCATGGATTCAATTCCAAAGACAAAAAAACTTTAATACTTTAGAATACATCAAATTAGTGACCATTGACTATGCTAGCAAGCATCGATTTTCCTTAATACATTGGTTGGAGAATATAAAATCCAAAAAAAAATAGGATTGGTAAAATGGGAAACCTATGCTAAAAGTTTAAACCTATATAATATTCAATGGAACAACATCTAATTAGTTATGCTAATCATTTATATACTCTCTATATGGACTAAGATTTTATTCATTTTATTTTTTTATTTTACTAGCCTTGTTTCCCCTCAAAATGGTAAGAATTGGTCAAAATAGAGTGTGGGATGATCATTCTTTTTCAAGTGCATGTTCCCTCCTATATCCCATTGTTTCTTCCAAGAAGGTGACCCCCCTTGGAGTACCAAAATCCTATGAGAGAAGAGAGAACAACCCCTACCCTTGAGAAATCATATTCCACATGTAACAACAAAACAAAGAATTGATGTTTTTCCCGATTCAAGAAGGACCACTACAAATATGCCTAGAATATTTTAGTATTAAAGATAGGAGAGTCAATATGAAAACAATTTTTTGGTGGATGGAAGAAGATAACCAAAAGAAGGCACTTCAAGGTTTAAACTGTCAAGGACTAAGAACCAATTCTTGAATGATCTGTGGTAGCAATCCAAGCAAATGTCAAGAGGAAAAGGTTGCATCAACATTGCAAAAAATAGGGTAGTTTTTTTCCTCCTAAAAAACCTTGCAGTTTTGACCATAATTTATCTGATTTCAACTACTTCATTACCTACCATAACCCACAACATATTCTTTATAGAGAAGAATAGAAATTTCAACATCAACATCAACAAGAGAGTATAATTTTCCACAGATAGCTTCAAATATGTCCCTATGAAAACTATAACATATCTTGCATCATGTTCAAAAGGTGTAGTAGCAACAATAACATAATCATATTCTCCATTGTATTATCTTCTTAAAACAAAGTTGGGAAAAAACCTTTGTTTAGTGATTGGTTCCTACATTATGGAAATCACAGTTACTTTTTCTTTCTTTAAGTTCCTTTGTTGTTGTATCCTTTTCATTCACCTTATTTCTCAATGATGTCACTTCATCCTACAACATTTGAAATTTATCTTCCTTTTCCTTGTACTACTTCCTTATTTTGTTTTCTTCCTCCAACTGTGTTTTTAATTTGTGTGGTTCACTAAGATGTCTTTTTACAAGTGATCTTAGTCCCTACATTAGTTGTCAACCTAAGGTAAGTCTTTCTATTTCAAAAGTGCCAACAAAGTATGTGCATTGAAGCTTGAGGTTATATAATGATGAATCGTTGCAATCATTAAAGGCTAATTCTTCAATTCAATTCACACAACTCTTCAAAGAACTATTTATGAAAGGAATGCTCACAACACCTTATGTAATTCTATACAACTTGTTACGAAACCAATTGGAACTGAATGTAAATGAGAATTACACTAAGAATTATTCAAATAAGTTTGAGACTAATCACACTTAATCAAGTAAAGCAACTATGTTTATCGAAAAACACTACAAATCTATAACAACCCAAATCAATCTGCATTACTCAATTGAACAAAAATAATAAATGAACAACAATACAAAATTAGTAATTGAACAACAATCAGTAATTGAACAACAACAACTATAAAACATATCTAAATGGTAAACATTCTATATTGCAATCCATAGAAGTTACTGTCTTGTCTCTTAATATCTATGATAACATCTATTCATGTTGAACATCAATCAAGCACACATTCACTCATTCTAATCAAGGCGCTATTTAAGTCTATCTCACAACTTCAATATAAATCTAAGTGAACAGTGGTATAAATCAATGCCACAAATCTTTAAGATAAATAAAAGAACTAAATATTAAATCAATTACAAAGACTGAATATAAACTATAACACAAAGGAGCAATGGAACTTCTTATGACTGGGCCCAGATTCGCTAGAATCCTCTACTTAATAAAAAATCAAAATATGGAGATCTATCAAGCGCAACCTTCTTTCATTAATTTCAAAGTAACAACTGACAGAGTCACTGAATTAACAATGTTCTTTTCTTCAAAAATAATAATCACATTAAAAGTCTGAACTGGTATCTAGTTGCCTTTTGGCCTTATATAACATAAAACAGAAACTTGGATAGAAGCAAATCCTCAGGATCAGGAGATCCTAAGGATTTCGCAATATAAAATCTGATCATATGATCAAATAGGAGTATTCGAATTGGTCTTCCACTTCCTTGTCTACCCCATACGCCATGGCTTTTCCCCTTTATGGCCTCATGCTATCCTGCTAACTGAATAACTTTTTCCCAATCGCATCTCAGCATACAAAGATAGTAAAGAAACAATTTTTCGTACTAAATTCACCTATTCTATCACCAAATATTTCTCCCAACTTTGACTGATATTTTCCTCATTTTATTTGATAAATAGAGATGATATTATAAGGATGAATGATAAATGAAGAATTAAATGAAGAGAAATCATATCTTTTTCCTGTCCCAACATACTCCCCATCTTACCTTGTTGCATGTCCTCATGCAAGAGTATAGTTCAGATGCAACTGTGTGAGGGAATAAGTAGGGTATACTTCTTTCCCGTAATTCCTAAAGCCGTTATTTTGCTTGAGCAGCGAAAGCCTAGGTTACCTCATGATCTTTTAAGTTATAATCATTGTTGTATTGATTAGGAGGGTACCATATGATTAGGGTTCTATAGCAGCATCATATCCAGTCTGGTCCCATTGTTAAAATCATATTGCTATATTTGAAAAAATGGGAAGAGATAGCTTGGAAGTTATGGTATTTTAATATCTCTCGGCCCCTCACAATGTTACTAGAAACTTCCCATCTTTTCTTTGATGCAGCCAAGGGTTCTTCTTTAATATCCTAGAAGTATTCCTTTCCAGCCTGAATGATATCAATATGGATTAGCCCCAATTTGCGTACAACACCATTTTTCTTCATAAACTTCTTATGCTAGATAGATAGGAGTAGTGGCTATGTAGGTTCTCCTCTGACCCATAGGTTAATGCCATACTCACACCTTTTGAATGTGTTGTAAGCCTTTGCCCATTTTAGCTGATTAGCAGCAAAGGAAAGGAACTCCTAAAGTTGAATGTCCCCTATGAAAGGGGCAGGATGGCTATCCCTGTCATCCTCTAAAACAAAATTATGCATATAGAGATCACAAAGGAGGCGTTGAACCTTCTCATCATGTTCTCTGAAACAATTATTAAAATCAGGAATGGTTTTAATTTCTACTGGTTTGCCAACCTTAATAGCCTTAACTTTGAATAGGAGATATCTCTCCATAAGAAATAAAGCGTAATTAGTGGCGGGAGCTCAACAAGATAGAGTGTCTAAATAGAGAGAACAGACAGTCTCCATTTGTTCTCTAGCTTTCTGCAATTGACCCTCTAAATTTTCAACCTTCTTTTTGTCAACCTTGTATGAGCAAAAGTCTCATCTTTCGTCCTAGTAAGTGTCTCAAACTTCTTCTTTAGCCCTCGGTGTTTGTGAAAAGGGACCACCTTTTCCTTGTGCTAGGCTAGGACTTGGTGAACCATTAAAAGCTCGTTCTCTAATTTTCTAATAACACTTCTCTAACCAAGGGGGTTTAAAGAGGCATTTCATATGTTTGGACTTCTGCATCTTGTGTCTCCTCAGGGTCAGTCTTCATAGCAGCTTCAGCTTCTTCCAGAATTAGAACTTGAACATTTTTTTCAATATTGGTTTAGACAACAGTGTCCGCAGTGGGGTAGGCCATTTGAGTTCCCTGTGAGAAGATACAGGGCTCCTCGGTTTGTATGGCAATATCTTCTCTAATAGCTGGCTCAGTCTGGGTTCTTTTGGGCAACTCTTGAGAAAATTTCTCCGAGTCTCAGCGTCCTTCACAGAACATTGTTCTATTTGTGTCCCTGCATTGTCCATTTCTGCTTTCAATTTCCTCATTCTCATTACTTCTTTTACCCAATATTTCAACTTCTTATTTACTTGCTTCTGTTTTCTATATTTTATGAGCACCTTTTTAAGCTTAGCTTTGTAGGGCTCTTCTACTCTAGGGCTTCCATCTAGGGCTGCATTACCTTCTGCTACTTGTATAGGCTGTACTATATTATCATCAGGAATGTTCCCAATTGGAACTGTGTTCTTTGGCGGGATATCTCCTTCCAACTCATCATTTTTATTCATTTCTTGTTTAGGAGATCCCAATGCAATGGTATCTCCTGAAAAATTATCATTCTCATGGTATTCTTCTTGATAGGCCTCATCCATAGGGGACTTTGAAAAGGGAATATCACTTGGTTGATTGGCATCCTTCAATTTTTCACCTTCAGGCTGTCTTTCTGCTGGGGGGTCTATTGGACCGATGCCTACGACTTGAGTTTCCTTTGTGCTGGCTGTTTCTTCACCTTCCCTGGTTTCGAGGGATGTTTCCATATCAGGAATTAACTCTCTCTGCTCCTCCATGGCATCAGTGCATGGATGGGTTTGTTCATCATTGTAATTGTAAGTAGGGACTAGCCGATCAGGGGTATAGTTATGTTCTTCAGTGTTCTTTGGTTGTTCCTTGCCTTTGGTAAACATTCCCATGCTTCCAAAAACCCTTGCCACTTCATCCTCATAGTCTTGCAAAGGAGGGTCTTAATGACTAAGAGGAGGTGTGCGGGATGGTACAACTTCTTCTGCTTAGATTGAAATGCACCGTTGGGCTTTTACTCTCACTGAGTGTCTATGCTTAGCTGATTCTAGGGGTGTAGTGGGGCTCTTTCATTTTAATATTTTCATTGAGCCTGGGGTTCTTTGCCCTTGCTGCTATGTTTCCTCATTTTTCGGGGGTCGAGCCAAGGTAGGATTTATGATACTGTCCCATGTTAATTTTTGTTGTGCCAATCTATTTGTGATGATTAACTTAATTAACCCATGATGGCCGACTACACTAAGTGGGTCGTTGGCTATCCTTACCCATCCAGAAATAGGGAATTTAAATAAAATGGTAAATTAATTGAAATTCTTTTCTTTGAAATGGCTATAGGTTTCAGTTGTCGAGAATTTACCATGTCATCGTAGCTATCATAGGTGATATATCTTTGGATGATGACCGCCAGCTCTTTCTATGGTTGCTGCAATGCCGAAGGATGAATTCCTTTCCCCGTTTGTACTAGCCACTCACCTAGGTCCTGGAAAGCTTAAATTGCGATGTATAAAAGGATGCGTTTGTCTGCCCATTTCACCCCTTCTGGCGGAAGTCGAGTGACTTTGGTTAGGACTTCTTCTAAAACTACCATGCTTATCCCTTTGACCACTGTACTATCATTCTTCAGATTTTTCAGAAATTCCAACGTTAGCTCTTCATGGAATCCCTACAATATATTTAAGTATTGTAACCAACCAGTGCATTCAAGGATTTCAGGCTTGATCCAACACCATCAGTACTGGAGGCTCACTCTAAATTGCTCTGCCACCTATACAATTATGTTTTACCCCTGTAATGCAACACAACGGCAATGTATATCACAACAATTATAAAGGAAATGATGCTACTTGGATAAGTATTAACGTTTTTAGTTAAGTTATCCATCCTATCAGCCATCCTTAATGCAAAATTGTATGTTCGCATGCTTGCCATAATGGTTGTCATTATTCGACCATTCAGAATTTTCTGCTAACTATTATGCATTCCTGCACATCATGCAATTCGTACTCTGGAGGTCATCCAAATGATTCCCACACATTTATCCATAACTGGAATATGTGCCATCCATATGCAGGCCATCCCCCCCCTCTAATGAGAAAAGGGCATCCATGTCCTTTCAGCACGTGGAAAATAGGGAAATAAACTAATGCGAAATAAATGCTGACAACCAATCTAAGAATCACAACACACAAATCAATAAAGCATTTAAGCGACATGCACTGTCAAACGTGAATTGGCTAGTAAGAAGTAAAAGCAGAAATATCAAGTCATTATGTCAAAGATTTTATCATGAGCGGAATTAATCACATCAGCACAATCGGCAGTTTATGTTTAATGATTGTCATTTAATGCGTAGACATATGGAGTATGATAAATAAAAATAAAAATTACCATGCTATGCAGCTTGTAAAAGATCTACCAAATGGAAATTTTCATTAGAAATAGAGTCATAGGTGATAAGAGGTAGATGTTATATGGCAATATAAGATAATATTTCAATACCATAGTTGAGCCAATGCTACCAACAAGCATTCATAACCTCGGCAGGGTTTTTTAACCCTTCCAAATGAACCAAAGTCGTTTTTACAGTTTAATTTTTCTTTCTTTTGTCACAAAGAGACCATTATGTTATTATGGTGACCAGATAACCATAGTGCCCCTCACCCAGGTGTAACAAAGATGATTAGGCTAGCTCATGATGAGACCTCCTGTTCTTCTGACAGATTAATTATGAAGAAGATCATTACCTTGGTTTGGTAGCCAAATTGGAATGTCACCTGTTACATTCTTATGATCATGGTAGGTTGGCTTGTGATGAGACCCCTATCCTATTTGGAAAATATTTTAATAATTTTGCTATTTTATTTTGTTTTTGCAATTTTTCTTGTAAAAATAAGGAGGCTCATTTTCTCCTTAAGAGTCAGGGATGGTGTAAGAAGTAAGAAGATGCTAATGGAAGTATTATACTCTTATCCCTTAACATTATATCTATGATTTTTATCCATTTGGAAGTATAATCATAAGCCAACATGGATTAAAGGTAATGAATCATTTCATGATGTCTCCAAAAGAAAAGATGTTCAGATAGTCATTATAAAGATACACCATATTAGCTTGATGAATAAAGATAACCAACAAAAGGGTTTTAGAAGTTATAATGATATTGTTATTACCATTTATCTTTAGAAGAGGCACAAATGCACATGGTGCTTATTTGCAATACAAAATAAGAAGATCATGGTATAATGATCAAGAGAAAAATGAGAAAATTTCAAAATTTAGCTTGTAAAAGGTGTGGATCAATCAAAAAAATCAAAAATCCAAAAATAAAAATAAAAAACAAGGTGTTGTTCAATTGATTGAACGACAATCGTTCAATCATTTTCATGGAAAAACCAATCAAAATGAAATTGTCATTCAACCAATTGAATGGAAGTCATTTAGTTGTTCGAACAACAGAGTCGAAATAAAAATGAAATATGACGTTCAAATATTCGTTCAATGGTTTGAACAGTAAAAACAAATAAGGAAAATTTCCATGTTCAATCAATTGAATGTTAAGCATTCAATAGTTTGAATAGCGAAAACAATTGAGAAAAAATATGTTTTACAATCAATTGAATGACAATCATTCAATAATTTTAACAACAAAAACAAATAAGAAAAACAATGTTGTTCAATCAAGTGAACGACAATTGTTGAATAACTCGAACAGGGAAAACCAAGGAACAAAAAATGTGTTTTTCAATCAATTGAATAGAAATCACAAAAACGCAAATGGAAACGTGTTGTTCAATCAATTGAATATCAATCATTCAATTGTTTGAACAATGAAACATGAAAAGAAAAATGTGTTGTTCAATCAATTGAATGCCAAACATTCAATTGTGTGAACAACGAAAACAAAAAAGAAAAATGTGTTGTTCAATCAATTGAATGGCAAATGTTTGCTTTTTTGAACAACGAATAATGAAAAAAAGAAAGAAAAAATGTGTTGTTCAATCAATTGAATGGCAAATGTTCAATTGTTTGAATAGCGAAAACAATAAAGAAAAATGTGTTTTTTGATCAATTGAACGGAAAACGTTTTCTTGTTTGAAAATGAGAAATAAAAATGTGTTGTTCAATCAATTGAATGACAAACATTTGCTTGTTTGAACAAATAAAAACGAAAAATAAAAATGTGTTGTTCAATCAATTGAATGGCAAACATTCGCTTGTTTGAACCTCGGAAAAAGAAAAAGAAAAATGTGTTGTTCAATCAATTGAGCAACAGACGTTCGCTTGTTTGAACAGTGAAAAACAAAAAATAAAAATGTGTTGTTCAATCAATTGAATGACAAACTTTCGCTTTTTTGAACAACGAAAAACGAGAAAGAAAAAAATGTGATGTTCAATCAATTGAACGACAAACGGTCAATTGTTTGAACAGTGAGTTACAAAAGAAAAATAGATATTTTTCTTAATCAATCAAAGACAGGTGTTCAATTGTTTGAACAATAAGAACAAAATTAAAATAAAAAATCCATATTTACATGGTAATGCCTACAAAGGTATGTACATTATTTACAATTTTTCAAGAAATTTCAAATTTTTAAAGAAAAAGTTGTTGGGTTATCATTCCCTGTAGCTAGAATATGCATGGAGGGGTCTTCGCGTACCTACTTGCATAAATATTCTTTGATAAGTGGTTGATGATAGAGGTGCACTCGATGCCCATTTACCTTAAAGGAATGGTTGGATCCATCTATGGTAGTCAAGGTAAGAGTACCATTGTTATGTACTTCTTGAATCTCGTAAGGGCCAAACCATCTTGTTTCCAACTTCCCTGGGATGTATTGGAACCTAGAATTGTATAGAAGTGCCCAATCCCCTTTTTGAAACATTTTCTTCTTAATAAGGCTATCATGCCATTTTTCCCTTTTCTTCTATATTATTGCATTTCATTGAAAATCAAGCAATCATGCTTCATCTAGTTTGTTAATCTATTCAAGATGCTTGGTTTGAACTTCTATTAAATCCAGACCCACTTCCTGGGCCATCCTTATACTCTTTATTTTGAATTCAAATGGAAAAATTGGTTCTTTACCGAACACAAGCTGGTAGGGAGAGTATCCAGTAGTATTCCTCCAAGTTGTACAGTAGGCCCACATGGGGCAGTCTAGCAGTCCAATCTTGTCGGTACGTTGAGACCGTCTTGGTCAAAATTGCTTCTATAACCTTGTTGGTGCTTTTTACCTGCCCATTTGCTTGTGGGTGATACGAAGAAGTGATCATGTGCGTGATATGATGGTTTCTGAGGGTGGTAGTAATCTTGCTCCCTATGAATTCTTTCCCCCATCTGTGATCACTTCTCATGGTAATCCATACCGCACAAATAGCCGAAAAAGGAATTTAATCATTTCTTCCTCTGTGGCCCTTGGTAAATCTGTTGTTCCCACCCATTTTGCCACATAATTCATGGCTACCAGTATGTAGGCCTTCTGATTCGAAGGTGGACAGAATGGACCTATGATGTCTAATGCCCAACACTCAATGGGTTCTATGAAAAATTGTGGTTGCAGAGGAATTTCATCAGATTGACTAGGTCGGCCCATCCTTTGGCAACTGTCACAGACCTCGACATATTTTTCAGCATCCTTAAAGATAGTGGGCCAATAATAGCCAATTTTTAATACCTTATGTCCTATCCTTCGGTCTACGAAATGTCCTCCATAGGGTTCGTCATGGCAACCCTTCAGGATGTCATGGATCTCATCCTCGTGGATACATTTGCATATACACATGTCGGCCTCTGTATGAAAAAAAATATCTGCCTATCCAAGAGAACCGGGTGTTGCGCTGAACAATAAATTTTCTTTCCCTTTTTGTTAAATGTTTAGGTAGTTTCCCTATTACCAGATAATTTGCCACATCTGTGCCCCATGGTTTCTTAACTGCCACAACAAATAGATGCTCCTCTGGGAATTGGTCATCTACCGCCAATGGATCATTAACCTTCAGGATTTGAGATATAAAATCAACAACGAGATTCTCCTTTCCTAGGAAATCTTTAATAGTAATGTCAAACTCCTAAAAAATCAATAACAATCATGTTACTTGACCATTTGTGATTGGTTTATTAGCAAGATATCTAATGGCAGAGTGATCAATGTACACAAAGTCTTGGAAGCCAGTTATATAGTGTCTATATTTGTTTATTGCATAAATAACTGCTAAGAATTCTTTTTCTGTCATTGTGTAATTGATTTCTGCAGGGGTGATATTTTTGCTAATGTAATATATAGCATGAGGCTTCTTGTACTCCTCCTAGCCGAGGACAATGCCTATGGGTACATTTGATGCGCTCGTGCAAATATGGAAAGGCAGCTCCTAGCTTGGTCCACGTAATACTGGTGCTATTGATACTATTTTCTTTAATCTTGCAAAAGCTATGTCACACTTGTCAAACCAACCAAAATCAACATTTCCAATTAAAGTGTATAATGGTGCAACAATCTGTGAAAAATTCTTGAAACATTTGCGATAATAACCTGCATATCCTAGGAAACTACATACCTCTGTTTGGGTACAGGGGGTAGGCAGTAATAGAATTACCTGTATTTTTGTTGGGTCTACCTGTATTCCTGCTGCAGAGATGTAATTCCCCAGGATCACACCCTCGGTCATCATCATCTAACACTTGACATTGCTTAAACATAACCAAGTAGCAATCCATCGTTCTAAGACCTTTTCTAGTGTTTGTAATGCTTTATCAAAATCATCCCCATATGCAGTAAAGTCATCCATATATACCTCTAGTCCTTCATTTATTAGATCAGCAAAAATGCTTAGTAGATCTCTCTAAAATGTGGATGGGTTGTTACAGAAGCCAAACGGTAATACCCTGTATGCGAATGTTCCGTAGGGACAGGTGAAGGTTACTTTATCTTGGTCTTCAGGGGCAATCTGAATTTGATTGTATCCATTGAAGTTGTTTAGAATGGAGAAGAATTGCTTCCCTGCCAACATATTGAGGACTTGATCAATGATTGGGAGGGGAAAGTGATATTTCTATGTTGTCTTATTTAGATCTCGACAGTCTACGCAAATATGCCACTTCCTATTTTTATTAGGGATGACCGCCAAGGGGGAGACCCATTTACTTTCTGAGATAGCATAAATAAGGTTTACATCCAGTAGCTTCTATAATTCCTCTTTCATGATATCCTTGATGTGAGGGTTCAACCTCCGTTGAGGTTGTCGGATGGGTCATGCATCCTTCTCTGTATAAATGTGGTGTGTACATAGCTATGGATATATCCCTTTCATATCAGGATAATCCCAGGAAAAATCCCTTTTATTTTTCTGAAATACCTAAATAAACTTTTTTTGCTATTTGCTCTCTAGATTAGCATTGATATTTATAACTTTGCATGGTTCGATCTCAACTGGTTTTCTATTATGAACAACAGTTGTTTGAATATGCTGGTCATCTGTATCTTTCAGGGGATCTTCCATGGCTTCGTTATCAAGAATTGCTTTCAATATCTTACACTTCACATTGGTTGGTTGATTTATAAAATTGTTGATAACATCATCTTTAGTTTGATTTTTAAATTCTAGTGCTTCTGCTACTATGAGTGGTGAATGGATGCTCTCTTCCAGGTACGTTGGTGGCTACTTGCATCAAACTTGGCTTGGTAGGAGGGTATAACACCAGACTTTTTTATAGAATCTCCCTTTGTGATAGTCATGCTGCCTTCTCGGTAGCCAATATATGCATCAGCTATTGCCGACCAAGGTCGACCCAGAATTAAAGGATGCCCATCCAACCTACTCCTTGGGTTTATAACCATGGAAACTACAGGAAACTCCCATGAGTCAACATAAACTATAATATCTTTTAAAGTCCCTTCTGGTCTTACCATCAATCGATCAATAAGTTCTAATAAAGTGATGGTTGGTTCTAAGACTGTAATACCAAGTGATTGACAAGTTTCTGTTGTTAATATGCTAACGACAACTCCTAGATCAACTAGTGTATTTGGAAAAGAGTGGCCATATATATGAACTGTTACTATGGGGTTTCCATGATCCTCGTACTTTATTGGAGTTTCCTTTCCCAAGAGTAGATTGGCTAATGTTCCTACAACATGGATAGTGGGTGAGCTTTTTACCTTCCTCACAGGCCTTTTTACACATAATTCTTTGATGGTTTTGGCATAGATGGGGATTTCTTGAATAGCATGTAGGAGAGGAATCTTAATACACAAATTTTTCAGTTCCCCTACAAGATCGACATCAGGATAAGTTATTGGTTTAGGTATCACCTTCCTTTCAGAGAATGGAGGAGAAGTGACTATAATTTTTGTAGGGTCATCATGTTGATATCTTTCCTCCCCTTGTTTTCATTCAGTATTATTTACAAGTGGTGGAACATGTACAGGTGATGGAATATGTATAGGTGGAGTTACACTTTCAATTGAAGGTTGGTCCCTATTTTCCTCAGGGGTAATGACATGACCTGACCTCAATCTAAGCTCATTACATTCTTTCTGCTCAATCTCATATCCTGTTTTTTCAATAATCTGTACCAACTTGACTAGCCTATTATTAGGATTTGGTTTCAGCTAAGCTGGTAACTGTGACCACAGAAGAGGTTGAGAACTATGTTGTAATGTATAAGGAACTGACAGTGTAGTTTGAGGTTGGGGGCCTATCCCTGTAGTTACATTAGATATCCCTAGAGGTCGCTGCTAGTTTGTAGACCAATTTAGATTTTGAGAGGTTGAGGCAGGTCACTGGGATTGATAGGGATTGCCTTGCCAGATAGGAGTAAAAGGAGAATTTGGCTAGCCATTTCCTGGAAAATATTGTGCTAGCCAGTATGTCATAGGGAATGGTTGACTTTGCCAGTTTGGGTAGGGTGATTGGCCTTGCCAGGCAGCCCCAAGGTTCTGCTGTTGATTAAACTCTGATGAAGGAAAAAATGGGGATGTGTCTTGTGACATACCTGTAGGTTTAGCTTGCCATTATCAACGCTGGTTCATCAAATATACCAATTCTGTTTCCTCCTCTACTTCTTTGAATACTGCTTTCAGCCCGAGTAATGATGGGCACTATTCAGTGTCATCTTCTTTAGTACAAATGGTGCACATCTGAACCATGTCTAATGACAATTCCCATTGGCTGTGCTTCTTTCCACAACGTGGGCAAACGATGGCCAAATTTTGTTATGTTGAAGCTTGATTTTTCTTATCTTGTATAACATCTAGTTGTGTTGTAAGAGTGCCCACGATATCAGTCTTAAAATCTTCCATGAGGTTGCTGATATCCATCCATGTTATACCTCCATTATGTAGTTTGCTTCCTTTGCTCATTGGAACTCGACTAGCCACTCCTATATGTGTGCTTCGTCGCGAACACCTAATACACAAACGAATAATTTCATCATACTCTTCCTAAGAAATATCTCCTTTTCCCATTAATTTTAGATTTTCTACCCATTCCTCTTTCATTCCTTTAATCAATATAGCTCTTAGGACTTCTTTTGGTAGGGTAGTGTGTGGAGATCTCTACAAATTATAATTAAATCGTTCTACATATTCTTCTAGTGTTTCATTATCTTTTGTAGTCATCTTGAAAATCTCATCTTTTAGTTCCATAGTTTTACAAAAGTCCTGATATCTTTTAAGGAAGGCTGTTTTGATTTCATCCCAAGAATTGATGGTTCGCCAACCTAGACCCATAAACCATCCTAAAGCTACCCCTTTCATAGTGAAAGGGAATAGATTCAGTTTTTGGGGGTCGATGGTATAGTCATACCCTTTACAGAGGCCATCAAACTCAAACAGGATAGCATTAGGATCCTCTGTGATCATCTCTTGGAAGGTTGGGATGTTCTGCAGAGGAATAGCCTTCATAAGGGCATTGGCCACCTGGTCAACTATGGGGCATTCTAATGTTGAGGTTTGACCTTGGGGTGTCTGTTCTTCCATTTGATCAAAGATATGCAAATAATATTTAGGTATTTCAAGTGGTGCTTCCATAATAAACAGAGAGTTAGCAACCCGAGGTGGCTTTATAGCACTCCCTAGGTCTGGAATCTTAGGAGATCCTTGTTCAGATAGTTGTGGTTCTACTTTAGTATGCCCACTAGTTTCTCCTTTTCCTTCTCGTAAGTTATAGGATTTTCCCTCTTGTAGAGGATCAAAGGGTAGGCTTATTGTAGCTTGAAAACTTTGTTCTAATCCTCCTACTTGGCTTTGAATCTCAGCATGAGCTATAGATGGTGAGCCTGCTGCTTGAGGGATAACAGTAGAACTTTTTCCAGGTATAGCCTGGAATCTTACTGATGCTTGAGACTCTTCTCTTCTTCTGATTTCATCTATAAAGTTCTTTCTCCCAAGGTTCACCGATCCTTTGGGTTTTGTGGGTTTTCGTAGAGGATTCGGTTCTTTCTCTATCTTTTTATTTCTAGTAATTCATTAAACAAATTCCTATTTAACCTCTAATATTTTGCTGTAAAGAGGGCAGGTAAGCAAGCACTTTACTTACTAGGTACGCAAGTCCTTACCTTCCATTTTTAAAACCCAGTTCTCCTACAACAAAGAAATAGAATCAATCACTTTAAACACTCTCCCCGGAAATAGCGCCAAAATGTTAGCTCACTAAGATTTCTTTTCACAGGTGATCTTAATCCCTATATTAGTTGTTAAGCCAAGGTAAGTATTTCTATTTCAAGAGTGCCAACACAATATGTGTAGTGAAGCTAGAGGTTATCTAATGATGAATCGTTGCAATCATTAAAGGCTAATTCTTCAATTCAATTCACACAACTCTACAAATAACTATTTATGAAATGAATTCTTGCAACACCCTATGTAATTCTATACTACTTGTTTCAGAACCAATTGGAACTGAATGCAAATGAGAATTACACTGAGAATTATTCAAATAAGCTTGATAATAATCACAATTAATCAAGCAAAGAAACTGTGATTATCGAACAACACTACCAATCTATAACAACCAAAATCAATCTGCATTACTCAATTAAATAGTAATAATAAAAATGAAAAACAATCAACAATCAGTAATTGAATAGCAATCAGTAAGTGAACATCAAAAACTATAAAAGATTCCTAAATGGTAAACATTCTATATTGCAATCCATAGAGGTTACTCAGGCTTGTCTCTCAAGATCTATGATAACATCTATTCAAGTTGAACAGTAATGAAACACACATTCACTCATTCTAATCAAGGCGCTATTTAAGTCTATCTCACAACTTCAATATAAATCTAAGTGGAAACAATATAAATCAATGCCACAAATCTTTAAGATAAATAAAAGAGCTAAACATAAACTATAAACTATAACACAAAGGCTGAATATAAAATATAACACAAAGGAGTAGTGGAACTTCTTGTGACTGGGCCCAGAGTCACCAGATGCCTCTGCTTAATAAAAACTCAGAATACAAAGATGTATCAAGTGTAACCTTCTTTCATTAACTTCAAAGTAACAGCTAACAGAGTCACTGAATTAACAACATTTTTTCTTCAAAAATAATAATTACACATTAAAAGTCTTAACTGGTATCTAATTTCCTTTCAGCCTTATATAACATAAAAGAGAAACTTGGATAGAAGCGACTCCTTAGGATCAGGAGATCATGAGGATTTCACAATATAAAATCTGATCATATGATAAAATAGGAGTATTCGAACTGATCTTATGCTTCCTTGTCTGCCCCAGACGTTGTGGCTTTTCCCCTTTATGGCCTCGTGTTTCTTGCCAATTGAGCAACATTTTCCCAATCGCATCTCCACATACAAAGATAGCAAAGAATCAGTTTTTCGTACTAAATTCACCTATTCTATCACCAAATAGTTTCTTCCAAATTTGACTGATATTTTCCTCATTTTATCCTCTAAATGGAGACAATCATATAAGGATGAATGATAAATGGAGCATTAAATGAAGAGAAATCATACCTTTTTCCTATCCCAACAACCTGGTAAACTCTTATTTGTAGGTACATTCCCTTTTATCAAATAGATCATGTTGATCTCTAATTTTATTTGTGAGTCTTTTAACTTCTACTTCAATTAGATTTCTTTCACTTTCACCCATAGGAGAAAATTCAGTTGTTTATCTATCACATTCATTATCTTCAATATTTCATGAATAGAGAAAGGTATCACCAGAGGACTAAAAATCAGTACTTGATAATTATTTTTCTTGTTCATCTTCATTCTTAGGTGATTCTGAATCTGAATATTTTCTTCCACCTATTAGCCAATCATCTCTAACATTGTTATTTTTTCTTTGATATGTCTTGTTCTCTTAAGTTTCTTTCTTCTTTTGCTTCTTTCCCATTGTTTCGATGGATCTCCCTCACGTGATCAAGCTTCTGCCAAAGGACCTGCTCTGATACCAATTTTTGGGGAAAATACTGAGAGTGGGGATGAATCAGTATTTTCAAATCAATAAATTTTTCTTTTCATATTCATATTTCAATATGCAACTTTAATAAAAGGAACCCGCGTGTGTACATGAATGTTCCTTAGACAACTAGAGTACATCTAGTAAGCTCATGATTCAATTAATTCGTCATATATTGATCTTCAACCAGTGCATCGGTACTTTATTAAACATTAGATAAATAGTAACCATGTGTTTTAATAACAAAATAAACCATCACACATAAGAAACACACATGAACACTAGGATTTAAGTTGGAAACCCAATGCAAGAGAAAACCACTTTTTGTTGTCATCTCTATCTTCTTTTTTATCTAAAGAAAAGTTGTTTACAATCTTGTACTGGTGTAGAATGATACCAATACATGGGCACCCACCTGCAGAAGGCTACAACCTTCGTTCTTTCTCTAGCTCCTACTGGAAGGGAGCTCCCACCCCCTAGTTCTTGTACTAGCATAAACTTGTACCAATACATAGGCACAACCTGCAAAAGGCCACAACCTTCACTCATTCTCTAGCTATTGCTAGAAGGGAGATCCAACCCCCTAATCTGATGACCAGCTACTACTAGTAGGAAGCTTTGACTTTGTTACTAAAGGCTCCAACCCTCAATATCCTCTATGCACTAGGTTTCATGAATTTTCACACTGGATCCACCTGCTTAAACACCTCATAACTTGTAGGCCACATTTCATCAAATTTTCATACTAGACACATGAACAACATTTAAGCTCAATATCAATAATCAAATTGTAACTCATCATTGTAACATAGTCATAAATATCTGGCACAACTAATTCAATCAATCACTAAAACCCAATCATCAATCTCTGACATAATTAAAACCGAAATCATCAATCATTGAAACTCAATCATCATTCTCTGTATCAACCAATCACTGAAACTTCTAACACAACTGAATGAATCAATCACTGAAACCTGTAACACAACTGAATCACCCAATCATGAATTTGTGAGATAACTGAATCAACCATTCACTAAAAATCCAATCAATTGACACTTAATCAAAATTCAACCAATGAACTAGAACAATCAGATCATTGTAACAAGTACACATAACTGAACTCAGAACACTGCATCAACACACAAAATCAACTATAGTCCTAATCATTCAAATGCCAATATTCATATGCTGCTTCACTTAAGGAAACCCGCATGCATACATGCTTTTCTATAGAGAAACTCGTGTATAGATCTTAAACTACAAGAAAAACTGAAAACTTAATTACTGCAATTCTAAAAATAATGCTAATTCATACTCAAATCTATTGCAACACTCTGAACCAATTGCAGAACTAAACATGATATTCAATCACATTCAGCAAGTAATATTCACACTATTCATAGCCACATTCAACTTCATCATTCAATCAGATCTACTTCAAGCATTACCATTTAACCCAGATCAATCATGAGGACAACATTGAAATACATAAGAGAAGTAGTAGCATTGATCAGACTGATTAGTAGTTTATGAAAAGGAACCTTTACTTTGTATATGCTACTTTGTAGACTCCAACCCACATGCATACATACTTTTCCTGAGACCAACCAGAGATAAAAACATGCCTCAATACTTAGATCTAGTCAATCAATGAGAATATCATACAATGAAAAGTCATTTTAGGTCTCATAATCCTGATCCATCATTGTATTCATTAGCGCATAATTATTTCAGATCTATTAGATCTCATCCATCATCAAACACTCAGGTGCATACTTAGTTTAGATGAGGCAAAGCATAAGAAACCCATAACATGCATATTTTCTTTTGATCTAACTCTTCATAAGATTTCCATTACTTGCAAACCTATCACTTTGATCTTCACCTCCTTATATAGTTTTATCCTTATTCAATACTTCAGGTCAAAAAAATAGTTATGCCGATGGTATTCTTTGACGGGATCAATATTCTTTGTCGCGCTCATTACTATTGGCTAATACCATGGTAAGAACCCTTGGTATTTAGAATACCATGGTGCAAAATCCATACGCTACTTTTCTTCACTGAACTCGCATGTATACGTGAATTGGCTTAATAGAACCCATGTATAGTTCTTTAGCTTCCAACTGTATCATTCCTCTAAACTACCATGCATTCTACCGCATATGTAAACACAACTTCCATGTATTTTGTCACATATGTAAACGCATCCTCTTTATACCTTTAATAGGTAGATCAAGAGACAACTTATCAAGTAGGATTTCATCCATCAAATAGCTTGTCATCAAGGACAACTTATCAGGTAGGTTGCCATCAAGGACAACACTTGCATCATAATGCCAACAATCTAACCTGTAAATCTTTGACCCATCATTTTGGCATTTTGTTCCATCATTCTGTCACCTCTGAACTGAACATGGATTCATCTAGTTACCATATACTTGTCCTGTTACAAGTGAGTTTCCATCAAGGAAAACATATGCATCATAATGACAACAACAAAATGTCTAATTTTTATAGACAATTATTTCAAAAAATAAAATAGGTTTCATTAATATCTAAATAGATCATCATTCTTTGTTGGAACTATTTTCAGTGCTTGAGCTACTTCCATGACTTGGGTTATTTGGAGGAATTTTTTGTTGATTGCATCGATTGATTTCGCCTTATTAATCTTTTTCTATTTGAAAACATAAAAATAAAGTGTAATGAGTGTATCTAATTGGTGAGAACAATGATAATTGAAATAAATAATATACATTGATGTAAATCGAATAGCAATGTACCATAGCAAGAAGTGACACATAAACTGTGCACATGGTTTCAAAACTAAGTATCTATTAGAAATTAATTAATGGAGCAATGAAATACATAAAATATTACAAAAACACAAATACAAAAACACATAAAACAAGAGATACATAAATATACGTGATTCACCCAATTTGGGCTATGTCCACGGAGAAACAACCAATCGTTCCTTTTATATTATCCAACAAAATAAAGAGATATAAACTACAACAAATCTGTTGTAATTTCTTCTTCTCTATCACACAATCTCCTCTCTCTTTCTCGCTCAAAATAGTAATACATAGCCACAATAGAATTCCCTCATATAAATAGAGGGTTTCATTCTAGGGAAAAAACCATTAATTAACATAACTTCTACCATAATATCATGTGCCTAATTAATGGACTAGATTGGCTACGAAATTACAATATTTTACAAGGAAATTTTTCATCTATTTTTAGCTTCGAGGGCACTTCCCCTAAACCCCCGCTAGCCCCTAGACCCCTAGCCAGGGGGAAAAACCCCCAACCCCCCCTCGAAACCCTCACAGGGGGGGGAAGTACCCCACTTGGAGGAGTGTATAGTCTTACTGGGGTATACACTCAGTTGAAACAAAGACAACTGAATCAGGAAGATAATCAAGCTCCACAATCAAAAGTCTCATGCCTTGTTACAACAAGTCTTCTACTGGCATACTTCCATACTTTGTTTCCTACATGTTTTAAACCCTATCATAAATCATAGATTTAATATAAAGGATTTTTTTTTCTATTAATTATAAATTCAAAGAAGTAAAACAACATAGCTACTTACAAATTCCACAATTAATTTTTAATATGCCAACATATAATCACAACTCATATTTAATCCAATGTCAATCAATTCTTCTGATGGATCTTATTTGTATGTTAGCATCTATTTGAAGACATTCAAAGACGGTTGTTGTAAAACAGCTTAAAATATAAAAAAATGAAACCTTGAGTTGTTATAAGGAAACATTAAGAATTACTCACAAACTTTGAAATCAACCCTTTTCTTCCTTCTCATCTGGTTTTGTGTGTCGAATGAGTTCCAATTTGTTTTCCTTTATACAAGAAATACTTGAAAATTAATATTTAATGCTAAATTATTTTTTTAATGTACACAGTCAATCATGATTACATACATTTGAAGCACGTTGTTGTTGAGATGGCTCCTCCTCAGATGCAATTATGTCCATTTCTTTTACCATCTCCTTGTACGTTTTTTTGGACATTCTTACTAGCATGTTTCACATATCATCTCGTTGATCATTCAGGATTTTCATAATATTCCTAAAAAAAGTAATAAACTAATTTTATATTGATATATGAAAATTAAATATAATAGAATTGATATTAATAAATGAATGACTTGTATTAATATATACATATAATTCTAGAAAATCATTTTAATTAGGAATATTACCTTTTGAATGATTCCTTTTTTTTTTGTTTTTGTATGTTTTTCTATTGCGAGTTTGACATGTCTCATTGACGATTGCTTTGGAAAGGCTTCCTGCAGTTTATATATAATTTGGTTCTTAGAATCATTGGATTGGTTTTTGTATTATAAGTGGAAACTATGTTTATATATTTTTTCCACTAGATCCTTCATAGTTATGTAAAAAAATTACCCCCTTTCATTAACCTCCAGCACCACTCCAGATGAGCTAATACATGTTCTATAATTTTTCTTTTCTTAGAACGACATTGATCTTTTCCTTCATTGTTGCTCCCTGTAGAAC
>APFE031419754.1:0-10106 GCA_000404065.3 Pinus taeda
TTTTTTTTTTACTCCTAACGGAGTTTTACTCCTTCTTGATCAATACTGCAGTCCCCAAATCCTCAAAATGTCAATGCGGCCAAAAGTCCTGTGACAATTATACCCTGGTATAGGAACCCTGCACAACGCTTCTGGTCTTCTGGATCTGAGAGATCTGAATGGCGGCTCGGGTAGCGCTGGACTGCTGAACTGACTACTTCTGCAGATCTAATGAATCTAGTAGATCGGAACTGGCTGGTTGGGACCGATGTCTGCTGCTGCTGCACTCCTTTGCTCAAGTGGATCTGGAAGAGATGATGATTAAAAAAGGAAAAGGGAACTAGGGTCTTGAGGAGTGTCAGGTGCTACAGATTGCGATATACATAAGGGGCTGGCAGTAGTACTTGGCCCAATGTTTCAGGGCTCTAACTAAGGAGGGTCGACCGTACCCTTAGCCGTACCACCCGACTACCCTATCGTACGGGCGAGTAATCTCTCCGAGTGCTGTTCTCGGTGTACTGTAGCCACAAGACGGTCGCTGGTTTATCTATGGCAAGGTTTTCAGGGAGCCTATGGGGCTTCCGATATACCCAGAGGGTACGTGGAAGACAGTCCGTGCGCGGTTCTGTCTAATGCGCTACTACTCGAAGGGGTACCCACAGGGGTTACAAGGGAGTCCAATAGACATGACCACCTCTTGTATTTCCTGTGTGCATGCCTCCCCAAATCTGCAGGTTTATGCGCTTAACGACAGATCCCGTGGTTTAAAGACGCCGGAACACGTCTCGAGCCAAAAAAAATTTTGCTAAATGGAGATCCCACCGGCCCTCGAAAGTGCTCTGATACCACTTGTTATGCTCTTAACCTGCAAATGATGCCCAAATACAGAATATGCGAAGAAAAGAGACCGAGAGCACAGAATATGCGAAGAAAAGATACCCAGAACACATAATGGCAATGATTTTATTATTCAGAGAGTAATGTTCCTTGTTATGCTCTTAACCTGCAAATGATACCCAAATACAGAATATGCGAAGAAAAGAGACCGAGAGCACAGAATATGCGAAGAAAAGATACCCAGAACACAGAATGGCAATGATTTTATTATTCAGAGAGTAATGTTCACTTGCCTCTTCGAGGGGGCAACCTCCAATAGAGCAGAGCTCGATTACAAAAATAAGACACCATGCTCCTCGCAGGGAGTTTCTATCCTTTATATATGACTCCTACGAGTAATACCACGGGTCAATACCACTTATTACAAATACCATCTATCTAATACTACGGCCCATTTGCAACTAACTGTGGTTCCTTTATTAATTGCGGATTAACCACTTACAATTATTAATATGGGCTTTATTGACTCTTGACTATGACGTGGTCCCATTACATAGATAAGGGGGTTAGGGTGGGACCCTAACAGTGCTCATCAAAACATTGACTTTCAAGATGCCATCATACACTGACTAGGGAGTTGTGCAACTTTGTACCAATCCATACCTTCTTTGGTTCTACGAATCATCCAAGGCATCCTCTGAATAATTCCAATCATTAATGCTACACCAACTGACTGAAGTGGGATTGATATAATAAGCTTATATTTCTACAGGTCATATGAGAAATATGATCTAGGAGGCTCATGCATAATGAATAGGCTCAATATACCTTAGTCCTGAATAAGGGATGCATAGAGTACTTATACCAGATGGAGGGTTCCTGTTGTTTCGAGTGCTACTCCTCTTTGGAGACTACTCACTATTATAGGGAATCAAGGGAACCAAAACCATCAACCTAATACTAACGTCCGGGGAAACTAGACCTGATTGGATTAGCGTTCATCAGAGCTTTGGACAGGTGTGGTGTTCAATCACACTTGCTTTAATAATATTAGTTAATAGCACTCAAACACGATATGCATAGGTAGGCGAAACCAAAGATGCATGAAACCATTGATATATAAAAATGAAATTATTTATTGACCTGAATGGAGAGGATTATGTATATGAACCTATTCAAACCAAATTTTTATTATTAAAATGCGCTCACCATATGAATAGTGAGTGGGTTCCACTCCATTTGATAGTGTTTTTCAGATCAACTGGAACCCTAAATAGGTGCGTTTTTTACGTGGGAACATTATTGAAACCTGAACCTTTAGGATTTGATTTGAATATATGCCTTTACAAAATACACACTTAGCTACCAATCGTATGATTTGTAATTAGGGTGTGAAACCTTAACACCTAACATATTCATCCATCTTCTATGATTATCCATTGGAGGATAACACCCAATAATCAAACATTGCAAATGTTGAAGTGAAGTTAATTCCAAGCCATTTCGTTAATGCAACTCCAATAGATATCACCGCTAGCCATAACTCTCTTCCACTGTGCTCCTCGATTGTGGTCGTGTCCGGCTCTGCCATGAGTGTGGTGCAGTCGCTACATCATTCACACATATGAGAACATTATACATTGATCATCTTGTAATATTTTTTCGCTGCAGTAACATTGTCTTACTCTCATATGATGATATTGTCACACTTGTAATATCATTATCACACTCTATTGGTTATCAATTTGCACTGTAATATGTATGGTGCATCAAATGTATTTTGGAACCTTATCAGTCCACCATGCCAACAATATACTAAATCCTTGTTTCAGATTTTCTTGAACAACCACCAAACATTCTCCATGACTTGTAGATCGAGTATCTTATACTCATATTTGAAATTGATCTATCGGTAATAAATTATTATTTTTTTCACTCCTTGCTACACCTTATCAAGATAAAAAGACCAACGGTTTTCTCTTTGAGTGCCTTTACCTGTTTTTTGGCAATGATGACAATTGTGTTTTTCCCTCGGATGTCAAATATTTGGCAGGGGAGATTGCCAAGGATTGGAAAAAGGGGATGAATATGGAGAATAGTATTCATGCTAGTAGGGTGAATATTATGGCCTTTCTGAAGCTCTTGGCATCGTTCAAGGTCACGACAGGTTATGAGAGGGATGAGATTATGAGGCTACTATTTATTTTTTCGACGAATGAGGAAACTCTAGAGTTGTATCATTCTCTTGGGTTGTCTCCTAACATATTAGATTAGTGCCTTGTTCATATCTCTTGGTGTTAAACATCAAGTAAAAGAAGACAAAATAATGGAAGCGAGTGTGAAGTCCCACATCAACAATTCTGAGATAAAGGTGCTTTATGGATTACTACATGTGCTAAAAGCAACTTTTCCAATTTTGAAATTCGTTTATGGTTGCAAGTCCCCAGAGCTTATGTGCTAGTTTCCTTTCTCATTACCTCACTTTGGCTATACTAAAACTGCTTAGAAGTCCGTGTGTGCATTGTGGGTCCTCTCCATTGTGTTTGTTGTGATTCCTCCTTACTTTCAAGCCACCTAATAATCCCAGTGCCATTATACTTGTCAATTCTTATTGTTAGGACATCACCTCTGCTCTTAATGCCTTTTCTAGTGTCAATATCGAACTACACAAGTGAGTCATGGAAATCCCATCCAAAACTCCTGGTCACATAATGTCCTCTTATGGTTTTTCAGTGGGTGATTATAGTTATTTATTGTTCCAAAAGCGTGGATAGTCATCATACAACATGAATTTAGCTTTCCCTTCACAAGTTTCCGCCATTTTCTGGTTTAGGGTTTTGTTTAACAACTCCTAAGGATAAATTCCAATGGATGGATAATAGCAATAATAATACCACTTATCTCCTATTAAACGTTCAAAGAAAACATAGAGAGGCGAAAAACCAAGCATAAGTGAAATGTTGCTCGAAGTAATGAATTTTTTTACAAGAGATATGTTAAATGCATTGTATTGTTTTCGTGTGCCAACAACTCAATGACCTATACAACAATTATAAAGCACACATTGTATCAATGTTGCACATTGTAATAAATATTGTTGTGTAACACATTTTGTATGTTTTTCTTCTGGTCATATTGCCTTTATCGATTCTATTTAGACAATAGTTGTTTAAGCTTTCTAACGTTGTTGAAGACTTAAGACTGTTGGAATATAACTGACACCCATGCGTTACCTTTCATTGTTACCTATAATCCTTGATGTCAATTCTTTCGTCCCTACTTTTCCTTTCCACCATCATTGTAATCACATAATGATACCATTAAGTTGTTTTTACAGGTACTGTCACCTCTACGTCCTCGTATGAATTTTCCATCTAGCCATGTTATTGTTACACTTTGGATTCTCCTTCATGACCTGATTCATTTCACCTGGATTTAAAATATCCTTACTACTTATCTCTAAAGTCTCCATAGTTATCTTTAGGTTTACAATTTGGTTCAAGTTCGAACCTCTTGGGCCAATACTTTTTCTTTATGTTACCCATTCATCTACGCTCGATCTGTCCTCCATCTCTAGTGTTTATTGCACTTTTGTCTTCCTTTTCGAAACTCATAATGAATGCACCATTTCATATTGACTGCACATTTCATATTCACTGCAACAACATTCGTATCACTAACTAGGCCCTTGAGGTTGACTTCCAACTGCAATACTGCTATCACAATATTCAATATGCTCTCAAAATATAATTAGTGTGATTAATGAACATATTTTTTGCTTCTAATGATCTATCTCGGTATTATTTTCCATTTTCTATTCTTCGTCTCATTGATAACTCCCTAGTGATATTTTGAGCCTTGGCTCTATTGATTGGTCCATGTTTGTGATTGTTTCTTTTACATATGAGACTCCATTTCTTATACACACTTTATTGAATTTGTGAATTTGAAGCACTATAGGATGGGAGAAGATTATTCCCATGTCACTTAAATTTTATATTCCTTCATATCGGTTACCAAGTTTCCTTTGAAGACTCTTTTGGAGACACAGGATAGTTTTTTTCATATGTAGCTTGTTATCTTGGTGGTTCTGACAACGATGGTCCCCAATTTTATACTATTGACATAAAATTCGAGTAGGAAGTGGTGTTTTTCTTCTGTTCTTTTGTTGAGGTAAACTCTCTTCATTGTTCCACTAGTTACAAATAAATTATCATGTCTCTACCATACCTCATGTACAAGTTCGCTCTCATCATATTAGTTATCTCTTCCATGAAATTATTTGTGCTACTCTCTTATGACCTCTGAAGTTAGAAGAGATCTTTCAACCAAACTTGGATCTTTAATTCCACCTTCCCAACCAAGGCTGCAATAAAATGCATAATGCAACAAGTCTATCCTTGTCATATTTGCACTCTCCTTGTGGTTTTCTCATTTCTATTTATTTTCTCCCCGTGAGATGTTGTTTCTGTTTTAACATTGACTGGGTGATTGTCTTGTTGCCTAGAGAAACTCTCCCTGAAACTATGATGACTTCATTTCTCTATTCAAATCACAAGATTCTCATTTTTCTCCATCTTCCATACCTTACTTGGTTTCCTTATGTTGTTTTATGCACTTCCTTTTGGTTCATTGTCTGGTATGCTTGGAGTTTCTTCTATTTTCTGTCTAGAACTCTTTAGGGTATATTGAAGTCTATAGTATTTGTCTTTGTGTCCATGATTTCTACATAAATAGAACCTTATTTGACCAAGATAAGGTGAAAAATATGTGTGCACTCTTGTGCTATTCTTTGCATATAGCTCACACTCAATGGCTCTATGTCCAAATTCATTTCACAAATAAGAGTAACCATGGAAAAATTTTATGTACCTGGTTGTTGGTGCCCTCCTTTGTTTATTTGCTAGATAGTACCTTCTTATTTGTTGTGTGTTTTGCAGAATAACCATGATCTTCTTGTTCTTACAATCTTCTGCCACATGTCCATGTTCATGGCAAGAAAAACATGTGATGTTTTTCCCAAGAGCAAAGAACCTCCTTTGAGATCTTCCGAACTTGTTCAACTCAATCATTAGTTTTTGATACTGCTTCTTGTTTTTATTTTCTTTACAAAGCATGTTGTTGTTAGACTCTTATCCTCTAGGTTCTTTAGAGTTGCTTCATTATCATCTTTAATGGTCTCCTTTTTTGAGTTCTTCATGGAGGCAAGGTCCTCTTATAGTTGCTTACACAACCTCAGCTTCAAATCTTTTACACTGTGGGTCTCTCCCCCTGAATTTATTGCTTATCACCCCTTCTAGTCTCCTTGATTCTTCAAGTTTTGTTTTCAGACTGACAATTTTGTCCTTCTACTCATGCTCTTTCTCATCACATATTTGTACCAGTTTCCTCAAATCTTTGTTTTCATTCTTCAATCTTTCTATTCTAGCCAATGATAAGTCAAGCCTAGCTTGATTTTCATTTTCTTTTTTCTTCAAGAGAGTCGGGCATATTCACACAGGAGATGTTTCAGTTATCTGAACACTTTCCTATTGACAAGGACTCTTCTTCTTCCTCTTTCTCTTTTCACTTTTTGCATTGGTGCTATTAATCTCTCCTTCATGCATGAGGTCGAGTATTTCCCAAATTTATTTTGTAGAATTTAGGTTTATTATTGTATCAAGATCCTTATTATGAAGATTGTTATATATAACACATTTTTCCTTAACATTCCATTTTTTTTCTTGCACAGAGGGAGAGTCTTTAAATTAACCTTTGCTTACAAGCTTCCATACACCATGTCCATAAGCTATTAGTTAGGTTTTAAACTTATCTTTCCATTCATGAAAGTTTGATGTACTAAGCATAGACACACTTCAATGGTCCATGACTAAACCATGGCTACCTTCAATTTATTAATTTTACACCAAAGTAACTGGCTTTGATACCAATTAATGAAAACTTGACAAAAGTCGTTGGGGGGGGGTTGAATAATTTAGTATATTCATGGACATTAAGATTATTTTCATTAATCTCATTAACTAGACCATTACATGAGCAAATTAACAAATTATGACCAACGGATTGAATATGTGAACAACATTTAATACGCGAACAAAACATCTTATCAACACATAATAATAACACATATTGACACCAGATATATGTGGAAACCCATGGGATAAAGCCATGATTTTATTATTGTTGTGATGAAAAGGCAAACTGCTACTCCTTATTACATCTGATTATCTATATGTTCCAACCTACAATAGGTTTCTACCTCAATTTTCCACAAGCTGCAACATGCAAGGAAGCTCCAACTCCTATATGTTTTCTATAGGCTACAACCCACAAGAGGCTCCTACCTCAACAGGCTCCAACTTGATGTTTATCAAGCCACTACTTGAAAGGACACTGCCATATCTTGATGCAAACATGAAATAAGAATGTGTTGGTTTACCTAGTCATAATTTCTACATGTCTCCATCTTCATTTCTGCACCTTCTTCCCTTCAAATTTGTTTCACATCAACCTCATAAGTTCGAGGTAAATAATGTATAATATCTCAATCATCTCCCTCACATTCTCCAATTCCCTAACCTCTCCAATGCCTTCCAAAATAACATATTTTATAAAGATAGTTTTTTTGGTTGTTTGTATCCCACATAGGGATATGAAGTGAATAGGCTAGACTCTTTGCCTTCCACCCATTTGTTTCCAAACTCTTCATATCTTGAATATTAGAACACAAAATAAATAATCCATCCAATATTAATTTCATCCACATGTAATCATTAAATTCATCAACCTAATTCCTACATCAAATACCAATATTTATCATTAATGCATCACAAAAATCTTTTCCTTTGATTTGGAGTCTTTCCTTTGCATCACAACAATTCAGAGCAATCAACAATTTCACATCACAACAAATTCTTCAATATCGCAATATTTTCAACATTATCCAAGCATATCACAACTCCTTTGTGTTTCTCCCTTGCTTACTGCTCTTGTGCTGCTCCTTTGCTTGCTTCTCCTTGTGCAAGTTGATCCTTTGTATGTTGCTCCTTGTGTTGGCTACTCCTTTGCTTGCTACTTTAAATCTATAACAACATGTGTCTTCCTCTGCTTCTTTTCCTTGATCACAATGCTTGTTGTTGCTACTTCATTTCTCCTTGCTGCTACTTCTTTTCTTCTATTGCGCTTTTTCCATCAATGAAAACAATGCCAACATGTACTTTATTTTATCAACCTTATTTCTTATTTAATTACATAATTATAACTTAGTAATGAAAACATAATAGTTTAACTTCTACAAAAATTTAATAGCCTATTTTAATGATACAACATACTTTGTAATTTAAATATATAACTCAAAAATTAATTTTAATAATAATTATTTTGTATATTAATAATATTAACTTGATAATATAATATAATATTTATAATAATATAATCGTAGTCAACCATAATCAACATAGTCAACTATGTTCAACCTTAATCAACATAGTCCATCATATACATCTGTTGCTACGTGTTGACAATCATCATCCAACTAGTTGAATGATTGCCAAACTACCTTTGCAATGGTCAACCATGTTCAAACTAGCTCTTCAATTTTCATACGAGCTCAACAATGTTCAACTATGGTCAACCATATTTATCAATAATTAAATATTGATAGCCATGGTCAACCATCTTCCTCTATAATAAAACATTGATGATTGTGGTCGTTCATGTTCACCTATAGTCATCCATTGTTGACCAAAACTAATTGTGGTTATTCAATATCAACCATGGTCATGATCATACAAGCATTGATAATCAAGGTCAAACTTTTCACCCACAATTGTCCACATTTGACCATAAAGAACAACTTCCAAAAAAGCTCAACCATGTTAAAAAAATATCACAAAGTGAAAAACAAAAACCAATAGTATAATGTGATGAGCATATATCAACATCTCAATCTAACGAACAAAATTTAATGTCGTAATGTGATAAAAAAATTAATGTCACAATGTGATGATCAAAATTTGACTTGCAATGTGATAAACAAATATTAATGATGAAATATGAAAGAAAACAATTGACATTACAATGTAAAACAAAAAAAAATCAACATAGCAATGCAGCAAACAAAATTGAATGTCACAAATGTGACAAAGAAAAAATTTATGTCAGTGTGTGAGAAACAAAAATGGATGTCGCATGTGATGAAAAAAATTGTCATCACAATGTGGAAAATATATATTGTGACAAACCTTCTTGTTATCCCTCTTGTAAATCTTTCTATGAATTGTAATTCATGTAAATAATGTGGATATGTGAACATCGACTGGCTAGGGGAAGTGAACACAGATTCTAAGTTTTGAGGAGGTGGAGTTGAATGTAAACCCAAACCATTGTAGTTATTTCACCACCTATCTCCCTTATGAACAAAGTTGCATACTTAACAATAAATGTACTGGATTCTCGTTTTGTGATAGGTCACATCAAATCATGATTTTCATGCCGATTTTGAAAAGTGTTGATGCAACATAAACCTTTTTTTGTAGAGAATCATATTTTTGACACTTAAATTTACTTATGTATTAAGTATGGACCTTTTTTTAAATGTTACTGATATTAATGCCAATTTTGAAAAGTGGTGTTACAACATCAAGTCTTTTTTGGATGGTATATTTCTAACACTTTAATTTACTTATGTATTAAGTATGGACATATTCTTTTAAATGTTGGTGATTTTCATGTTGATTTTTAAAAGTGATGATGTAGCATCAACCTTTCTTTAGGGGGGTCATATTTTTGAAACTTTAAATTTTCTTAGGTCTTAAGTATGCACCCTTTTTTTAATGTTGATTATTTATTCATTTTTGAAGTTGTCTTCTTCTTCTTCTTATGAGATGCTTGTTTTTTAAGCATTATTCGAGTATCTATTATTTGTTTTACTTTGCAGTGTTTTTTGTAATGAAAATTTCAATTTTTTTGCAACTTAGATATAAAATAATAATAAAATTATATTTTTGAAGTTAGTAATTTTATTATTTATGTATCGTTGATTAATACTTCAATAGACATAAAATAATTGTCACTAAAATAGTAATAATTTTAAACACTTACAAAAGATACACATTTTCCATATATATAATTTAAAAATCACACATTTTGGGGCATTTTCACTAAAAGTAACATGTTAACTAAAATATTTTTATAGGAAAAAAATAGTAAAAAAAAAATATTTTTTGAGGATTTTATGTATAAAGGTGATAGTATTCCAAGTTTTGTTTTAAGGAAAAAAAAAAATTACT
>APFE031419757.1:8794-23954 GCA_000404065.3 Pinus taeda
AATACAACAAATCTGATGCTAAGTGAAAATAAAATATTGTATCTATTGTTTTCACAATGGAATTTTGTGAAATTTTAACATTTTTTTAAATTTTAAGCTTTAATTTTTCTTTATAAAACCCCTCCCAACCAACTAGAAATTCATATGTTAACCTCTCCCAACTTAAACTTCAGATCTATTCACTTTTCACAAGGTGGGAGTAGAAATGAGATTTCAGATAGTTGCTAATTAGGGTTTTAGCAGTAACAGAACCCAATATCAAATGCCACCATCAGATTTCCAGTCCATTGTCAATGTCGTATGTTCCATTTTAGCTTCAATGCATTTCCAGTCCACATTCAGTCTTCCACACAGAGAGAGGAGTACAAACATCACACATCTCTGGTTTAAAATCCACTGTTATTTTGCATCCACACTTGTATGTTTAGGTTTTAATCGTTGTTCTATATCATGTTACTATTTTCAGGGATGGCATTGGCATTTGATGAGTTGAGGAGGTCATTTATCATAATAAAGGAGTAGGAGAAAAATACCCGAATAAGAGGCTTAGATGTTCAGAATGCCAATATTGCAACTTCCAAGGTTATTGTGAGAATCCTCCACACGTCACTCAACCCTAAGGGAATGACCAACATGTTGCAGAGCCTTGACGATAGTAAAATATATGTTAAAAAATTGAGAGCCACGATGGATGTATGTTAAACAATTGAACTTTGGAGGGTTATCAATTGGAGGCAAAGCTAAGGCATAATCCTAGAGAAAATTATACATGAAAAATTACAAAGTCCATGATTCTTGGATATTTGATCGTTTTGGCTATTAAAAATTTATGCTAAAACATGCTTTAACAAATTTTGTATAAGGATAGTTTTTGTGACCTTCTAAACAAGGAAGAATCAAGGGATTCTAGGTTGCGTTAAGTGTGACTTTAGGCATTCTACCACACTTCCTCATATTTCAGAAGTTAATTATCAGAGACTTTCTTCAATGGATGCTACCTCCGACACCATTAGTAATTCCACAAGTCATGACAATCCCAACAAATACTTTGAGGTACACATTTTGTTTGTTGATATTTTCCTCTTGTAAATATGGAGTATGTCACAACCTCCAGAAGTAAGCCTAATGTATAATTTTATAGTTTTGAGCCTATTACTAACTATCCCTACAACATTCAAAGTTTGCACCATGTTTTAGTGTAGTTGAGTTAGGGTGGCTTTTCTTTCTCAAGGTCAATTGGTCCATGTTGGTAAATAATTTAAAACACAAGAATTTAATCAAGGTAGCAACTACAACTAAAGAATTTAATCAAAGCCACAATATATTCTATAGGTTGGGCATTTTGGATTGGCTAAAAAGGCCAAGTATTTGGACATGCATTTACTTCCCAGCGACACAACCTGACTTCAAGTGGCCACATTTCCCTGATAGAATTTACCTTAAATTTTGATAACATTCTATTTCAAAATTTAGGCACATGGTGATTTATACAAAATGAATTGCACTTTGGATTAAAATTCATTATATAATAGGTCATATAACTAATTGATCCATAATACATATTCCACCCTTCAGCTAAGTAGCCATACTAATGATTGGTTGATATTTTTGGTTTTTCATGACAATTCTAAGATATATAACTTAAATAAGTATGTAATTAATAGCTGTTTTGGAACCCAAAGAAATATGAACAATTGAAACTAGATAATAGAAAATACATTATTTTTTCATAGTTTGGAGATCATATTGGTACATACGGATCTTACAAAATACTAATAATATTTTATGCAACAATTTTGACATATATGTTTACTTAGTATTATGAAAACTGATTACACAACGAAATCAAGAACACAAAAAAAATAAAAGAAAGAAAATGAAGAGAGAAACACTCTTTAGAACAATAAAAGGGCACATATCCATAAGTGCATAAACCCTACGACTCATTAACACAATACAAAAAGTAACCTAAACATAAAAAATGATTTTACTAATATTTCTTAGTCTATAGTCTAGATCCTCACTTAATGATTAATTTAGAAAATACATGAAGTTTGTCCTTGATTTTTATAATTTTTCTAGACCTAAAGACTTCGTGAGAATTTTTGTAGCTCAAATGTTCCATTTTTAGAAGCTCTCAAAATGAAGTGATAGTGAAATTCAACTTGCTAGTATGCTTGCAAAAGTTTATATTTTTTGCTAGTTTTAGAAACCCTGATCACCATACTATAAAAGCATTCGTCTAAGCCAAACTACATGCTCATTTCAGAGTTGTAGAAAGGGAAACATTATCTTGCTTCTAGTCGGTCCATGTAACTGCTTCAATACCTAGGTTGAAAACATTTCTTGATTTGGGTTTCCTGTCCTCCATTGATTATACTTAGTATAAATCTCAATAATCACATAATTGAGGTTCTTTATTCTTCCATATAGAGTGTAAAATTCTAATGTTGCTTCTATCCTAGCACTCTTTTTTGTTGTTGTTCAGTGTTCTAAACTTCTACCTTTGAAGTGGAGATGTAGTTGATTCCATAACCCAAGTTATGTCTAATGGATAGCAATATAAATGAGGCTTCCCTTTAATTACCTAAAGACTAATTCATTAACTGCTTTAGAATCATTCTTGGATGAAAGATTTGAGGCTTTCTCCGAAAGTGTAGATATATTTTGCAATATATCATGTTGAAACCCACCTCATAAACTTTTGGCCTACATTGTATGAACAAAAATATGTTTATCTATTTTACAAACTTCTACAACTAAGTAGTAATGTAAGAAGCATAAGTTAGTCATGTGAAAATATTCATATAAATTGGATTTGACCTGTAAAATAATCCTTGCCTTGCTTGTTATGATGGTGATGTCATTTTCATATAGCATTGGAATAATTACATAATATTAGAGTGATTTTGATGTAAATATTTGGATTTTGATGGCTCTGATGGAATTATGGTTCACCCAAATAATTGTCAATTTTGATGTATTGTGTTGTAGCTGCATGTTGTAGAGCGTAAAGAGTTTACTTGAGTTGACAGGAAAGATTCATTCCCTAAAATTTAAAAATTTAGTGGTCGGTTGCATCAACATGTATACTTCTTCCAAATCTCCATTGAGGATGACACTCTTCACATCCAGTTGGTATAGATTCTAGCTAAATTGTGTTTCCATGGAAAAACCAAATGGATTTTGCTCATCTTTGATGTTGAAGGTTCTTTTCATAATCAATTCCTCCATTTTGTCCAAAGTCCTTTAGAACCTATCTTACCTCATGTTTTTCAATTGTCCCATCTACTTTGCACTTAAATTTATAGCTATACACCCATTTGCAGTTAATATACCATAATAATATAAGAGAAACAAGATCAATAAACAAAGCCTTGCATGTACTTCTTGAACCTTCGCTTTTGCCTCTCATGTTATATTTAATTAAGCTTCAAGGGTTTTTCCTTATGAATTCAACCATGAATAAACAATGGAAGGAGTGCATCCTTATATTGGTTTGAGCTCCATCTCCTTATCATTTAGTGGAATCTAGATCCATAATTTCTCCAAAAGATAACCATAAAATATTTTTAGATTCACAATTTTCTAAAATAGAAACACTATAATAATACACCATAGGGATCTCCAAGACAAAAATAACTAACATAGAGTGACAATGGTGAAGGGGATGACACATGTCTCTTTTTCAAGAAAAACACCTTCAAAGAAACATCTTTAACCAAGCAAGTAAACACCTCATGCTTCTTGTTCTCTTCTCCTTTGGCATGCCCTTCAGTGATGGCCTCATAACACATAAAGTTGTTCTCTATGTGCAAGTTGTTCTCCACCCTGTGCATTCTATAATCTCAATCTTCCCAAATAATCAAAATGACCAAGCAAAAAAGGTTGGGCATTTCTCAAAAATTTTATCAAAATATGGTGAGGGTTTTAAGTTGATAGATTTTCAACCACCATAGCTCCCAACAAGATTTCTCCAAATTTCTATTATGACCCCAATTTTAAAATCCTGCAACAATTTTGCATTTATTGGCACTAATTTGGTAATAATTTGGGCACTAGTCAAAAATGTATATGCTCAAGATCTAGGATGCCCCTACAATAAAGTTATAACACTCCTCCATAAGTGGATCTCATTAATAAATAGGCAAGCAATGGTAAAATAATTGTTATGGCAACTCCTCAGAATGTCACATCAACATGTGTGCCAATAAGATGTGGGGCATTCCTCAAATCATGCCAACAATCACATATGTAGTAGATCTACATAGATAGAATTGTAAAGTAGGAAATCATTGTAGTCTATACCATGGCATACCATAATATGCCTACAACCCTTCAATATGAACAAGAGTGTTTACCTCATGAACAACAAACCATGCTAGAGCATATTCAATCACCCCAAGAATAATTTTAATTCATGTGATACCAGGGGGTGAATGCTAGACTTCCTTACACCATCATGAAGCTATTAAAATGATAATGTGAAAACAATGTTGACTTAGGCAAAAAATGCTAAGGTGTTCCATGAAGTGAGTCATACATCAACATGTATCATTAACCATGTAATGATCATAATGGATTCACATCTAAGTTGATTAGTATGAAATGAAAACAATCATCATCAAGGAAACCTAAGCATCATCATCATCAAGCCATCTATGCTTACTTCATCATTAATCTCATAAAATGCAATCACAACTCTAGGGCCATCTAAATGTCAACCTATAAACCTCCCTTTGTGATGGAAATGACAAGAGCAGTGAAAATATTCACAAGTGTAGGCCTCATATAACACAAGAGGTAAAAAGATGGAGAGCCAAAATTCTCCAAGTGTAGCCTGCTTGGGTGGGGTCTTCAACTAGATTAATTCTCATGTCATATGATGGGTAACAGAACCCACCAATCATGCATTTATTTATTGGTTGGGGATGCCCACCAACCTAGTAGGACATGTTGTCATTCCCCTACCAAATATGTGATATGTGCACCCACACATGGGGATACCTACCCTGTCAATTACTCATACATGCATAAGAAAAGACATGTGAAAATTTTTGTAAGAGTCTAAGACTCAATTATTCATATATAAATGTGTTAGAAGAACTACTTTTATGATTTTGTGTGTTAAATTATGTTATAAATTATAATCTTATCTTCAAGTTGTAGAAATAAAATCCCACAATAGTGAATCTTTTAGGTTTGATAAGAAAACAAAAAAACTATTTTAGGTTTGATGAGAAAACAAGAAGTGTACTTCTATAAATGGAGAAGTGTTGTCCTAAATCTAGTAGACACTTCACATATGTCCTCTCATCTCCATGATGTAGGAAAGCTTGAGGACATGCACCTCACAGTTTCTAATGCTTCCCTGTGGGATTATTTTTCTTGGTGAGGGTTTGGCTATGTGAACTCACCTTAACTATTTGATTGGGTAAGAGTCTAAGACTCAAGTATTCATATATAAATGTGTTAGAAGAACTACTTTTATGATTTTTTGTGTTAAATTATGTTATAAATTATAATCTTATCTTCAAGTTGTAGAAATAAAAATCCACAATAGTGAATCTTTTAGGTTTGATAAGTAAACAAAAAAACTATTTTAGGTTTGACGAGAAAACAAGAAATGTACTTCTGTAAATGGAGAAGTGTTGTCCTAAATCTAGTAGACACTTCACATGTGTCCTCTCATCTCCATGATGCAGGAAAGCTTAAGGACATGCACCTCACAGTTTCTAATGCTTCCCTGTGGAATTATTTTTCTTGGTGAGGGTTTGGCTATGTGAACTAACCTTAACTATGTTGTTCCTTTCATGGTTTTCATAGTGTTTTTGGCAAAAGTAGAATTAGCTTGTTAATTAGGGTTTACTAGATTTTGCTTTACATTCCAGTCTTTCTCCTTTCTACAGTTAGAATAACATCTATAGAGTAATATTTCTTTCCTTTCATCACACATAGAGCTTCTTTTGAAATCTATAGAAGTTAGCTTGAGCTCCTAGTGATCTCGCGCTGGCTGACCAAGTGACAACCTGCAGTGAGAACTAGTACTTGTGCATATAGCACCAGCGCTTCCAAGTTTGTTACAAACTACCAGGTTGATAAAATTAAAGTTGGTAGTCTAGAAGTTGCAACATTCTTGTTGCAATACTGGCGCTTAACACTTTTTGGTGCCATTTCTAGGGAAGCGTTAGAGTATTTTATGATTATTGCTTTCTTCTATTTCCTATTGCAACATTCTGCTAATAGTTTATTTCAGCAAAAGTAGACTAGTCATTTCTTTTCTTTCAGTTCTGCATTTCCTTACTTTCCTTTTCAATTCTGCAAACTTCCATTCAACAAGTTCATTTCAAATAGTTGCAATTTGTTTTTTTCAATCACAATTTCAATTTCTGCGGGTACTTTCAGTGTGGGGAAAAAGAAACAAAAACCAACCAAAAACATTTCCTTTCATGCCTCGTAGGAATAGAGATAACTCAGGAAAATTTTTTCCCAACACCCCCACTGCTTCACACAGCGAAGCTTCTCTCTTCTTCAATGGTTGCAATCAAGAAGAACCCTTAGGTGAACAACCAGACATATTTGAAGAACCTATAGAGGAAGAAGAAGAAGAAAACATTCCTCTGGAGCCAATGGCTGAAAATAGAAATGCTAGGGGAAATGGAGAGAGAATAGAGGGTACCTTCCCCATTCGGGAGACCAATGGGGAAACCAAAATGAAGAATATAAGTCCTTCAGCCCTATCTCACTTCCATGGTCTGACTACAGAAGATCCTGGCACCTTCTTGTTCGAGTTTGTTGTCATCTATCAAACTTATGACTATGCAGAAGACGAGTAAAAGTTGAAACTGTTCCCTTCTACTCTCAAGGACGTAGCACTGTACTGGTTCATGGGATTACTTGGCAATAGCATCATAACTTGGGCTTAGATGCAGCAGGACTTTAACAACAAGTATGGAGACTATTGTAGGTCAAAAGATACTAAAGAAGAAATCTTCTGAATGACCATAGGAAGTGATGAGTCCCTGGAATACTATGAAGAGAGGTTCCATCTCAGTTACAAAAGGGTCGAGTGTAAACTTGACCCTGAGTCTCTGAAGTTGGTCCTGCTTAGGGGAATTTGGGAAGACCTTTTAGACACCCTCCATCTACTGGCCGTGGGAGACATCTACCAACTATCCTATGACTACATAAATATAGTTTTTAGAAACCATTCTAGAGCAACCAGAAAGAAAGGTAGAGGGAGTCAATCCATAGCAAGTGCCTCTTCCTCCAATTCATCCATTAAAGGTGAAATTGGAAACATGCTAGAAGACTTCAAGAGTGAGATGTTGTAGACTCTTTCCATGCAAATGGATACCTTACATATCAAAAGAAAACAAGAGGAAGCAGAGAGGGCTTTGGCCATTTTTTGCCTTAGATGCACCAGGAGGCATTCTAGGAATGAATTCCCATTGAAATCTATAGAAGTTTTTCAGCTTGTGAAGAAAATCATTCTACAGATAAGTGCCCTTCCTTGCCCGAACTTAAAGCTATATACCATGGGGCCGAAGGAGTCACTGAACATATTTATTAAATAAACCAAAGGAGGCCGCATGGACCTAGACCATTCCAATATGGGATGCAAGGGACATCTCAGGCCTACTACAACCCCAACCAAGTCACTCCCATACCTTCTTGCCCCCCCCTGCTCATCCTTCTTGGTCCACGCCTCCTCCTTGGTCCTTCACATCTCAATATCATTCCCAACCAACGACCCATTATTTCAATCCTATGCTCAGCTGCAACCTCAATGGAATGCATCTCATCAGGGGTGGAGGCCCCAATACAACTCTCTCCCCACTCTTCTGCCTCCACCACTTGCCCAACCACAACTGTTACCTCCTGCTCCACCAAGGCAATCCCAAATTCCTACCCAGCCAAGTTCGAACCCGAACAACAGACATGCTCAGCAAGTGTATTGTGGGAAACCATCATGCCCAACTTATGTTGTGGAGATTGAAGAAATTAACTTGCGATATGGGAAATTTCTCCCAGATAGCCAGCCTCTACCAAGGGAGGCTGAGGAAGATAAAGAGGAAAGAAAACCTAAAGCAAATCCACCCTTTCTTGAGAGACTATCCATGACAATCTAGCCTACCCCAGAAGAGAATAAACTCTTGGGAGAATTGAAACATTTATGTGTGAAGATACCACTTCTCCAAGCCATAAAAGATGTGTCTATCTACAATAGGTTGATCAAAGAGAAGTGCTTCAGGAATCTAGGAAGGCGCAAGAGAGATACCCTAACCATCAGTGTCATAGGACAATTGTCCAAACTAATGTTGGGGTAGATAATCTGTCCAAAATATTTGGATGATGGAAGCCCAGTAGTTGACGTCCACATCAATGGCACAATGGTCCCACATATCTTGATTGATCTAGGAGCTACCATTAATGTGATGAGAAAGGACACAATGCTGAAACTTAATCTCCAAGGGTCCTTGAGGAAGACCATGACAGTGCTCCAGCTAGCAGTCCTCTCCACAATGACCCCTAAGGGGATTGTGGAAAATGTGATGGTCTCCATTGATTCTTGGGAGTACCCTGCTGGTTTCTTAGTTCTCCAACCAAAGGCAAAGCTCACTGGGTATCCTCTCATTCTGGGAAGACCCTGGTTGGCTACAGTCAATGCCCACATCAACTGTCCAACTGGGAACATGACCATAAAGAACGGGCACATGTCCAAGCAATTAACCCTATATCCTCCTACCCAACCCTTGCTAAAACATGATCTACCTCTCTAGTTAGAGGAGGAGGATGAGGATGAAGTTTATTTTGCACCACTTTGTACATCAGAAATTGCCATGGGGGGAAACCGCAAGATTAGGATGATATGATTGAAAATTTGATTCAGAATCCACCTCCCAGTGTATCACCATTAGAAGGCATAGTAAGAGAAACCAAAAACAACCCCTCAACTGATCTCTGTGTGGCCAAACCTGCTTCTCTCCGTGTTAAAAACATAGAGTTCGGCCCGGAAAGAACATTAAAGATCATTCCATCCCTATCTACTTCCTAGGAGAAGGAGCTATGCGACATACTGAGAAAACATCTAGATGCCTTCGCCTGGAGTTATAAGGAAGTTAAGGGAGTGCACCCTTCAGTATGTACTCATCATATATACATCAAGGAAGATTGCAAGCCAGTTAGGCAGTCTCAAAGGAGGATGAACCCAACACTTAAAGATATTGTTAAGGAAGAACTGCAGAAATTGCTTGATGCAGGATTCATCTATCCCATCTTTGACAGTGAATGTGTCTCTCCTTTGGTGCTAGTTCCAAAGAAAAATTGTAAGTGGAGAATATGTGTCGACTATTGGGAATTGAACAAAGCCACTAAAAAGGACCATTTTCCTTTACCTTTCATAGATCAAGTATTACACAGTCTGATAGAGAAAAAGTTTTTCTCCTTCCTAGATGGGTTTAGCGAGTACAATCAGATTCAAATCAGCCCGGCAGACCAAGATAAGACCACTTTCACTTGTCCTTGGGGTACCTTTGCATACCAGGTCCTTCCTTTTGGTTTATGCAATGTGCCAGCCACTTTCCAAAGAGCGGTATTGAGTATATTTTCTAAACTAGTTCATGATGCGGTAGAAATATACATGGATGATTTTACTGCTTATGGATCTGACTTTCAGGAAGCTTTATCTAACCTACGAAAAGTTCTGGATAAGTGTATTGAGATGAACCTATACCTCAGTCCAGAAAAATGTGACTTCTTAATGACCGAAGGGACCGTGCTAGGTCATGCAATATCTCAACAAGGACTGCAGGTGGACCCCAACAAAATTGCCATCATCCAAAGGGTCCCACCTCCTCAAAAGGTGAGAGATGTCAAAAGTTTCCTAGGCTTAGCTGGATATTACAGAGGATTCATTAAAGACTTCAACAAGCTAGCCTCTCCTTTGTTTGGCGTCCTAGGCAAAGATGTTGAGTTCATATGGTTAGAAAAATGTCAAGAAGCCCTGAATATCTTGATGAGCAAGCTAGTGACTGCCCCAATTCTCAGAGGCCCAAATTGGGCCCTACCCTTTGACATTCACACAGATGCCTCAAACAAAGCAATAGAAGCAGCCTTAGGACAAATTGATGGAAAGTTACCTTATGCCATATACTTATAAGCAAGAACTTGTCAAAGGTAGAGTTAAACTATACAGTGATCGAGAAGGAACTCCTAGCTGTTGTGCATTCCTTAAACAAATTCAGACATTATATCACAGGCTATCAAAACTTTGTGAACACTGATCATGCTTCAATTAGATATTTAATGAACAAACCAAATGTAAATTCTTTCAATATTAGATGGTTGCTTTTATTCCAGCAGTTTGATCTGACCATTATTGATAAGCCTGGTAAAGAGAATGTTGTTGCTGACTTTTTGTCTAGAGTAAATTTTCCTATAGATGAAGAAGGAATGGTGGATGACCAAATGCTAGGTGAACACCTATTTCCTATATCACTACTCTGTCCATGGTTTTCTGACATAACAAACTACTTGGTTTGAACATAGTTTCCACCACACTTATCCTCAAAAGAAAAGAGAAAGATAGTAAGGAAAAGCACCCCTTTAACCTGGATTGGAGGCAATCTCTTCAAACTTGGCCCAGATCAGATCTTGAAAAGATGTGTCAGGGAGGAGGAAGTCTTTGACATCCTCTTGACCTATCATGACGGGCCTTGTGGAGGTCATGTTGCAGCAAAAAGAACCGCCTTCAAGATATTGCAAGCAAGCTACTACTGGCCCACTCTTCATTGGGATGTGAGGAGATACACGAGCCAGTGTGATTGGTGTTAGAGTATGGGGAAACACACTCCACAGGATGAAATTCCCATGCAACCTCAAATGACATTTGAGTCATTTGAGAAGTGGGGCATGGACTTTGTGGGGCCTATCAACCCCCCTTCAAAGCAGAAGCAGTACATCATTGTGTGCACCAACTACCTGACAAAGTGGGAGGAGACAAAAGAAATCGAAGTAGCAACAGAGGAAAAATTAGCTGAGTTTTTGAGGGAAAACATATTCTAGAAGTTCGGGTATCCGAGGGAGTTGGTCATAGACCAAGGCAGTCAGTTCACTTCCAACTTGATTGAAGACCTACTCACACATCATAAGATCAAGCACAAGACTTCCACCCCTTACCATGCACAAGCCAATGATCAAGTGGAGGCCACTAACAGAGCATTGGAATGGATCCTAACCAAGGTAGTGAGTAGCAACAGAAAAGACTAGGCAGACAGATTAGTTGAGGCCACTTGGGCCTACAACACAACATGGAAGATCAACACTCAGTTCACACCCTACGAACTGGTCAATGGGAAGAAGGCTTTGCTGTCAATAGAGTTTGAATTTAGTACCCTAAGGATGGAAGCTCAGCTATATCTAGACCTCAGTCATGCACAAAAGGAGAGATTAATTCAGCTAAATGGATTGGATGAATACAAATTGCAAACCCTTCTCCATACAGAGGTAGTTCAGCTTCAGAGAAAGATATGGCATGACATAAATATCAGAGAGAAGCAATTCCAAGAGGGAGATTGGGCACTACTCTATGATTCAAGATACAAGGATTTCAAAGGCAAGCCAAGGACAAGATGGCTAGGACCCTACACTGTGGAGAAATGCAATGACAATGGTTTAGTTTTGATCAAAACCATTGATGATGAAGCCATTCCCATGCTTGTCAATGGACATCGTTTGAAAGTCTACAAGAAACCCCTCTCCAAGCGCGAGTTTATTGATGATTTGAATAAAATAGTGATGGTAGTGGAGCATGTCTTAGCTTCCACTTCGCCCACTCACTGTAGAAAAAAGAAAAATAAGGACTCAAGTGAAAACCTCCATGAGGCGCTTGAGTTCCATCATTGGGTTGAAAACCTCTTCTAAGGCGGCCCAATGATGTCAATAAAAAGAAAAAAAATAAGATCCCTGGGTGAAAACCTTCCTTGGAGGCACCCAGGGCAGGAAATTAAGGTGAAAACCTCTCTGATGTGCCCTAGTTATTTTCAAAAAAAAAAGAGAAAGAAAAATGAATTTTTATTGCATTGCAGGTTTGCAGGAGGACTACAAGGAGTAGAGAAGGTGCCAAGGGAACCCTGACATTCATACCAACATCCATCTCATCTTCTCCAAACCTTCCTCCATCATTTTTGGCCTCTCTTTCACCCCATTGTACCTCTTCTTACAAAACTATGTTTTCTACAGGAGGCTCCTGTAGGAATTACAGAGGGCAATTTTTTTTTTATAGGAGGTAGTTTGAGGGACAAGAAGAGCTTCATGAGGAACCTATGATCCCTCTTACCACCTTCAAGCCTCCTTCCCATCATTTCCCAGCCTGCATCACACTCCAAGCATCATTATTCTTTCCCTGTCCAAGAAAAAAACATAGAAAAACAATTTTTTAGTTCTGAAAAAAAAAAACAAAAAAACAAAAAAACAAAAAAAAAGGAGAAAAGGCACCATCAACTTCACTTGAAGCTTACATAATATCCCTCCATCTTTATCTACACCTTTGGCATCATTCTCAAGCTCCAAGCACAGGGAAATAGCTCAAGTTTCAAGGGGAGAAACAGCTACAGGAGCTCTTACAGGAATTCTTGTAGCAACTGATCCCATAGAAGTCCAACACCAACAGCAAAAGAGTGCACATCTGCAGGTTGAAAAGGAACATGCAGCTCATCTCTAGCAAAAGAAGAACCTGCAAAAGTACACAACAACATATTAGCTAGTAGAGACAACATGCATGAAGGAAGATGGAGGCATGTAGCAGAGAAAGCCACAACACCTCACAACAAATACACTCGGATCACAAGTAAGTAGCTAATTCACTCCTCTATCTGCATTTGTATAATTGGAAATCATACAAAGGCAATGAGATGGTTGAAATTGAAAGGTGGCCAGTTAAATTGGCCACCTTAATTTAGTTGACTCCAGTTAACCAATATGTCACCCACACGTGCGCACAGTCAATTCGAGCACAAGATGCCAAGGACATGTAGTGGGAGGTCGAGTTAACTACGATGCAATAATGAACGATGATTACGAGGAGGGGCCATGATGACCAAGCAAGTGGGGACCAATGGTCCTAATTCGAGCAATGTACACCTTGCAAGCTCAACACTCATAACTGAAAATATCACAAAGGGTAATGAGCACTCCTCATGTCCTCCTCATAGCTCAGCCACACAGCAGCCCTCTTGTGCCCCCATAGCCTCGTAACCACCATCCTCCATCGATTTCCTCTATATTCTTTCTCTTGGCATTTTCTACAGGAGCACCTATTAAAAATCTATAGGACCACCTACAGGAAATCTATAGGAGGGACAACGGGCTTCTGTAGGAGGGGTAGTGAGTCATTTTGAAGCGAGAAAATGTGATTTTTGGCACAAATTGCGGTCTGAAGAGGTAGGGTTCATGAATTCCCTCTAATTATATATCAAAATGTGAAAGAGTGGTCTCAAATTGAAGATAAAACAAGTCTTTAAGAGGGTAGAAAATACATAAAAGAAATTTGCTTGTTAAAAAATAAAAACACAGTCTCCTCTGTTTCTATGTTTTTCTCAAAATTCATTGTCTCCACCTTCAACTTTGGTTTTTCAAAAGAAGTACAGGTTGTATGATAGGGGGATCTATGAGAAAAGAGCCCACTAACTCCACTAGGATCCATGCACATCCTCAAGTGGTGGACATATTTACAAGGGCAAATTGGATGAATTTCTTTTAGAAGTTTAAAGGGTTTGATGATGAAATTGCCCAAGAATTTTCTCTCTCTAGTCCCTCACACAAGAACACATGCTACTGTAACCATTAGAGGCCTCTCCATTGAAATAACCCCTGAATTCATCAGTAGGGTTACTACCCTTCCTCTTAGGCTGCCTTGGAGTAAATATGAGAAACCCATTGGCCAGGCTGCCGAGAAGAAATTTTTCCAAGATAATGAAACCCCTGTTGAAGACAGAAATGGAATTAGGAGGCCTAGTATACCATATCCATGCGATGAGGTTAGCTACCAAGTAATTGTAGAAATTTTGAATAATAAACACATATTCAATGGAGATTATCCTGATCATGTACTATTGCGGAATACATACACAATACATAAGCTCCTCTACATTGATAATCAATATAGCAGCATCAATAACAATAAAACATCAAGAGCATGCACACATTAACACAGTATGTAACCTGGGGAAAGCTTACAGCTGAAAACCCCACACTATCTGTATATTAATGATTGAGAACATTTAACATTACAATAGTCAATACTTCTCACAAGTATCTAGTACTATCTCCACCTGTTACACATAATATAGCTCGGATCTGATCTCCAAATCTATTCCACTGCTTGCTTGCCTCCACTGCTCAATACCTGCACAAGAATGGATGAGAATGGTTGAACCAAACTCGTATTTACCTCAAAAGAATCACTCACATTGGAAATCACGTGATAAGAGGCTATAATCACTTGGTATTGGCCAATTCTCATTGGCATAACTCAATCCCGTTGATTGTGTAAATCCTCATGCACAACTATAGTCACAACTGATAACAATTTGATCCTCTAACACCTTTCCCTGCTGAACTAAACATGCACTGACATGCAACTGAGTTAACTGATGTATTCTTTAGTTTCATTATGAGTTAATAATTAGTTTAACAACTCATCATTAGTCTATTTTTAGTTAGACTAATTACAACTAGTTTAACCAAGTCAAACTGAACACAACTCCATCAACTCCACAATCAACTCCACCAAACTCAACTGATTGAGTTCTAACTGAAGTCATGCATGCAACAACTCAACTTGTTAGTGTCAGTCTTTTCAGCCTTCCTCCAGTGATCAAACATGCTCTTACAAGTGATTTTAAGGTGTCAAAATCAAATTTTTGTCATTTCAGTGAGTCTTCAAGCAAAATTTGATCACTAGGCATTAGGTCTAGGGTTTGTTTTCACTCTTTTCAAAATTTCCAAAATGTCAGTCCATGTCACCATTCACCTGAGTGTACCATTATTCAGAGGTTTTTCATCACCATGTCAAGTTCCATTGGGTCATTTTACAGCTTGTTCATGCTTCAGTTGTGCCTAGGTAAGGTCCATTTCCCTCTCCTAGGGTTTTGGAGGT
>APFE031419768.1:0-12961 GCA_000404065.3 Pinus taeda
GCCAGTGAATGTAGGAAGAAGCAGCATGATATGAGTAATAGACCAAATGCAAATGTCACTAGAGAAAACATCAGTCAATATAATGTGTTGTTAGCTTGTAACATGGCTGAAACAAATAGTGAAGACATATGGTTTTTAGACTCAGGTTGCAGCAACCATATGATAGGAAACAAAGCCCTTTTTTCTGCTCTAGATCAAAATGTGAAATCAGAAGTCACACTTGGCAGTGATAGCAAAATTTCTGTTATGGGAAAAGGAGAAGTCAAAATATTTACAAATAATGGTGAAAAGAAAACCATAGCAGATGTCTACTATGTCCCTGGAATGAGATGTAACCTCTTGAGTATTGGACAACTTGTCCATAAGGGTTACAGTGTTTATTTTGTGAATGATGTATGCACCATCATGGACAGGGCACCCAGCAAACGATGCATTGCTGAAGTGAAGATGACAAAGAACAGAATGTTCCCTCTTAGAATTAGAGCAGATTTGAAAAAAAAAGAAGTTATTGCAGCAGTTACCCAAGAGGCTTACCAAAGCATGCCAAAGGATAAAAATTGGTTGTGGCACTTGATATTTGGACATCTCAGTTTTGGAGGTCTTAATTTGTTGAGTAGAAAATGAATGGTAAGAGGATTACCATTGATAGAGAAACCAGACAGCCTTTGTGAAGGTTGCATCTTGGGGAAGCAACACAGAGAAAGTTTTCCTTCAGGGAAAATCATAAGGGCAAAAGCACCCTTAGAGATTGTCCACTCATATGTATGTGGACCGATGCAAACTCCATCACTAGTAGGAAGCCAATAATTTCTGACATTCATTGATGATTTTACAAGAAAAACTTGGGTTTATTTCCTAAAGAACAAAAGTGAAGTGTTTGAAAAATTTCTAAATTTCAAGGCACTTGTAGAAAATCAAAGTCGGTTGCATATCAAAGTTCTGAGAACTGACAGAGGAGGTGAGTATATCTCCAAGGAATTCCTACGATTTTGTAGAGAAAATGGAATTCACAAGCAATTTACAGCAAGGTACACCCCACAGCAAAATGGAGTTGCTGAAAGGAAGAACAGGACCATCATGGATATGGCGAGGAGCATGTTAAAAGAAAAGCATTTGCCAAATGATTATTGGGTTGAAGCTGTAAATTGTGCAACATATATTTTGAACAGGTGTCCTACAAAAGAAATGATGAACAGAGTGCCGGAAGAAGCATGGAGTCGGAGAAAGCAAGGAGTCACCCACATGAAAGTTTTTGGATGTGTGGCTTATGAACACATACCAGATCAGCTAAGGAGGAAGTTGGACAACAAAGGGGAGAAATCTATTTTCATTGGATACAGTGAGGAATCCAAAGCATACAGGTTGTATATCCCATCTACCAAGAAATTTTTTGTGAGCAGAGATGATTAGTTCATTGAGGAGGAAGCTTGAGATGGAAGCATAGAGAAAACAGTTAATGTTAAAAAAATTTTGTCTCATAATGAAGATGACGAGGAGATGGCTGAAACACATCCCCAAACAACAATGTCAACACAAGGGTAGCAAGCGACACCCTTGAGGAGAAATGGAAGTGCTTCTCCAAGCACATCACAAGGAGGAGATTCAAGTGCATCTTCAAGCATTTGCACACCAAATGAAAGAGGTAAAAAGTTTAGAAACTTAAGTGACATTTATGATGAAGGTATGAATTCCTTATTTTCCTTGTATTGTCATGTTGATAATCCTATTCATTTCGAAGATGCAATTAAAGATAAGAAATGGATAGAAGCTATGAATGAGGAAATGAATGCCATAGAAAGAAACAAGACATGGGATTTGGTTGAGCTACCAAAAGGTAAACAAGTCATTGGAGTTAAATGGGTTTACAAGACCAAGTGCAATGCTGAAGGAAAGATAGAAAGACACAAAGCAAGGCTGGTTGTCAAGGGATACAAGCAACAATATGGGAGAGATTATGAGGAAACTTTCGCACCGGTTGCAAGAATGGAAACTGTGAGGGCAATGCTGTCCATAGCAGCTCAAAACAAGTGGAAAGTTTACCAAATGGACATGAAGTCAACATTCCTAGATGGAGTGTTAATGAAAGAGGTTTATATTGAGCAACCTCTAGGCTATGAGAAGAAAGGCGAAGAACACAAAGTATGCAGATTGAAGAAAGCTCTTTATGGCCTGAAGCAAGCACCAAGAGCATGGTACAGTAGGATAGATTCCAATCTACTGGAAAATGAGTTTGACAAATGTGAAGGAGAACCCACAGTCTACATCAAAGAAAAAGATGGTAAATTGCTAATTGTTGTGTTATATGTTGATGATGTTATTTTCACAGGCAATGATGTTTTTCTTATTGAAAATTTCAAAGCAGACATGAAAGGGGAATTTGAAATGACTGACATGGGTTTGCTGAGATACAATTTTTATTTCTCAAACAAAATATGTAAATGAAATGTTGGGCAGATTTAATATGCACGCAAGGCTGCAATCACTCCCACAATAATGGGACTAAAACTCAGCAAAGAGGACAGCAGCAAGGATTTTGATCCTAGTTTGTACAAGAGTATAGTTGGCAGCCTTATGTATTTAACTGCAACTAGACCTGACATAATGTTTGCTGTTAGTTTAATTTCCAGATTCATGGAGAGGCCAGAAGAGGCACATTGGCAAGCAGCAAAAAGAATTTTGAGGTATGTCAAAGGTACTAAAAGACTTGAGATTTTATATACTACCTCAGAATATTCAAATTTAGTTGGATACACTGATAATGATTGGGCTGGAAGTGTAGATGATCGGAAAAGCACTTCCAGTTATGTTTTTCACATGGGTTCAGGAGCCATTTCATGGGCTTCTAAGAAACATCCTATTGTGGCGTTGTCTACAGCAGAGGCAGAATATGTGGCAGCTATAGCAACGACATGTCAAGCAGTTTGGATGAGAAGGACGCTGAGAAGCTTAGGCCAGGAGCAGGCAAAAGCGACGGTGATTTTTTGTGACAATAACTTAGCTATTGCATTATCAAAAAAATAAGTGTTTCATAAGAGAACGGAACACATTCACACAAGGTTTCACTACATGAGGGAATTGGTAGGCAATGGAGAAATTGTCTTAGAACATTGCAGGACTCAGGAACAGGTTGCGGACATTTTGACAAGGCCATTGGACCAGAAAAGCTTCGAATTTTTGAGAAAGTGTATGGGTATGACTGAATGCTCAGCAGTTGAAATTAAAGGGGAGTGTTGAGATATTAATTTCAACTTGCCGTGCAGGAGCATTAAAACGACGACTTTAAAAAACCATTCCTGAAAACCATCAAAGCTCATCAGACCGCTTTTGTTGTGAAGGTGGTTTTCGTACAAGCGCGCCCGATGCAATAATATTTTGCCATGCGTCAAATGTACTTTCAGCAAAACCACTTTCCATCGGGACGTAAAGTTCGGTAACAAAGGGTCTCCCAATATTGTTTTGAACCATCCGATTGAGTTCATCATTATTCACCGTCGATTGCAATCAAGCTGCGAGCAAATGAATTTGACATGCTGAAAAAAAAAATTGTGTTGACCGCCAGTGAAACATAAAGGCAACTTGCAACTTAAATGTGTTCTTAGAGTATTGGTAAAAGTTTTTAATTTTAATGTTTTTATTTCCTACGGAGGTATGGCGAATTTAAAATAGGTATGGGCATAACATATAGTTTTTAATTATATTGTTTTAAATTCACGGATATAAGTTTTTGTTTTACTGAATAAGTAAAACACATTGTAATGTTTTTTTGGTCAATTGTATTTTGGAATGAAAACGCACAGCAGTGCGAAGTAGTGAATATAGAAGAACAGGGGAAGCAATGTGCAAGTGAAAAAACACACACAGCAGTGTGAATGTAAAAGTGGACTTATGTAATGGAATGAAAAATGCATATCATGCGAGGTAAAAATATTTGCAGCACAACAGATGTAAGGAATTTCTTTTACCGCAGTAAATCCATGTAATTTTTGTTTTCACACAGCAGTGAATGTAAAAGAAATTTTTACACACAGTGGTGTAAAATTTCAAAGGAGACAGTAATTTTGTTAAAATGTTTTGGTGAATCCCTCTAAGTGAAAGAAGATGAATCTTGTATCAGTAATTTTATTTTTAATGAATACAAACCTCTTTATGGGTGTGTAATACTCTGTTCTAAGAAAATTTTCAAGCTTCCCTGTACTAAAATCCTAGAAAGAAAAACAGAGCATTGTCTCTGTGTGAAGTTTCTTAATTTGTTTTTGGAATTTTACGAGAGAAATCCCAACACAAAGGAGGCCCATTCACATTTCCTTGAGAATGCCCAAGACCTAGAGAACGCCCTGCACTGTTATGCTGATACATATACCTCTGCTTCGTTAAGATTTCAAAATAGAGGAGATGATTGAAGACCGTATAAGATAGAAAGGGATATTATATCCGCAGTGCGCCCTGACTGCTCAATCTTTATTAGTGATTATCACAATGGATTTAGACTCTTAGAATGATAAAAAGGTTGACCAAGTAAAACAAGGTTTACATTATTACCAATATAAACCTAACTGCAAAATGGGAATGTTCTGGGGCTAACGGAAACCGGCACTGCAGAGGCGGCCCATTCATATTTCCTTGAGAAACATTATCATTCACATATTTTCCTCTTGTTGCTGTGCCAATGCCAATACCCACACCTAAAGAAATGCCTGCACTGCAATCTTGTTGCACACCTAATGAAAGTTTCCCTCCACTGTGATACTGTGGCACACGCAGACCTGGACATAGCAATCAATTTTAACTAGTGATAAACAGCAGAAATATACGAATCGATGGTCAGGTCTTCTCCCATTACAAAGTGCTGCAGCCGGAAATAGATCTAACAGCAGAGAACTTCCATTCACATTTCTTTGCAAAAGGTGACTATCCCTTTACCAATATGCAAACCTAAAGAGAGCTCTACACTGCAATCGTGATCCATACCCCTTTTTTTCGTCAAAGGTTTAAATAGCATGGAAATGATTGAAGTGCAGGGATTTTTTTAGGTTTGGGTATCGGTAATGAGACAAACGAAGTACCGGGGTTAACGGAAATATGTCTAACCGCGGAGGAGACCCATTCACATTTCTTTCTGAAAAGTAGATTTCACCACTTTACCGGGTGCATATTTTTTTAAGAAAAGTAAAAATATACCTAGTTTTGCTAAAGAAAGTACTTCCAGTTGACTTTGGAACCCCTTTTTAGTGAGAAAAACATTGGCCGTCGCATTCTGTAGCTACAGAGATCTATCAATTATTTTTTTTCCAGCTATGATTGTTGTCATTAACATTTCTATGACCCATTCATGGTAGAATTACATGTGACAATTATTCATAAATTGACTACCTGTGTTAATAAAGTTATTACTAAACTCTAACTACCTTCCCCAACTATAGGTGCTTTCAAAGGAAAAAGGAAGCAAGGAGAAGGGAGAAGACCATGCTGTAGGGACAGACGGAAAAGGGAAAAGAATCGCTAAGTTTGGTGATGACCAAATAGCGCAAGCTTTGAGTGCCAGAATCCTGCAGAAGACACTAATTCTGGTGATGACCAGATAGCGCTTGATGTGCATGTGAGTATTCCTTTGACCATGCTTAAGAAGTTGGAAAATGATAACTATAGTGTGTTGATGTTAGTGATTTTCATAATGTCTCCTTGAAGTCATTATTCTGAAATGGTCACATGGTAGTGATAAGATAATTGTTGCGTCTAACATCAAGTGGTAACTCTAGTGCATGTGTGACACTTAGGGGATCATGCTTCTAATTGCATAAGTAAAGGAATTGCTTCCAATAAGGGTAGTTTAATTAGTTAGCTATGCATGTTGAACCAATGGTTGGTCAGAACACCTTGATTATTCTTAATTATATTAATGATGCATGGCCAATGCTGACCATAGTAAACGTAAGATAATATTCCATTAATGACGGTATGGATTAAGACAACAGACTATGGGAAATTGGAAATGTTTAGATCATTAACTCAACTATTGTTGACAATTATACTTGCATATGCTTTTATACATGATGATATTGTATGCATGAAAAAATTTGGAAATTGAATACTTGTTAACTGATGCATATTTATAACTAACGTTGTTGATGGGATTAAGTAGAGGTAGCTTAATGGCAACAAGAAAACTCATTACATAAATCGTTGCATGTGAATTGCAATCATAAATGAGAAAGAATAAAGTTATATGATATGCATGAATTGTGTTATTTAGAATCTGAGTGCATACAACATGTCTGAGAAATATGTTTCCCATCAATCTAGATGTTGTGGACCCATGATGAGGGTTAAGTGTAAATGCATGGTGTGCATGCATGTATATTTGGTTTATGATAATGTTCATATGGTTCATTACGTAAATTACTTTGGGAAATAATGATAAAAGAGAAATTTAACATGCCAGACAGATGCAGATAGTTGTGAAAGGCTAGAATGCCTTGGGTTGATGACAGTTACCTGCTCGGAGGGGTTGATGGTACTTGTCTGCCCGGATTGTGAAAGGCTGGAATGCCTTGGGTTGATGACAGTTACCTGCCCAGAGGGGTTGATGGTACTTGTCTGCCCGAGTTTGGGTTGAAGGCAGTTACCTGCCCGGAGAGGTTGATGGTACTTGTCTGCCCGGATTTCCTCTCCCTAGAATTCTTGAGCTGGTTGGCAAGTGGAATTCCATGTTAGACCTGGTAAGGTCTCTATCAAAGAAATTGTCTGGATGTGGAAATGACTCGACTTGGTTGTGGAAACCAGTTCCCATGGGTTGGGAATTCTTTAGCCTATTATGATTCTCATAGCTAAAGGAATCAACTAATCGGCTATATGTTGTGTTAAAAATGGATTTTACATATAGTTGTGTGAAATATGTTATGCACATTTAACAGGAAATGAGCTTAGTGCTCAATAAGGAGTTATTGGAAATTTTAATTCCTTTGTTGTATTATTAATCTTGTGAACGTCTTGATAGGGGCTAAGAAAATTCACTTGATGTAGTGATTGACTGTTTTGATGATTAGAGAGCTAGGTGCTCTTTTGTTACTTTTAGAAGTACTCTGTTGATGTCTTTAGTGAGAATCATTTTAGTGTCCTTGTGGAGCAGTGATGAGATTTTTTAAGATACTTGTAAAAGTACTGTGATTTAAAAGTCATCTAACATTGCACAATTGATTGATAGTTAAAAGTATTTCATTTGACTCGAAATATTGTGACTAATGCGATTGAATTTGTTAGTCATACATAACAGGAATTACTTACCATGGAGGGTTGATGGGTTGTCCAACCACTATTAAAATGCGTACGTGAAAGTACTCATGATTTTCAAGAGTAGATGGTAAGTAATGGTAAGTTGACATAGAGAATTGTTTATTATGAATTTGAATACAGGTCAAATAATGAAAATTAGAACTTGCATATTTTTACAGTTATGAATGCTTATAACTATTGATCTTTTTTATGTTATAACATTACTATTTTGTTTATTGTCATTCCTTGGAATGAAATCTTGATTTAAAAGATGAAGGATCACATTTTGTGTGGTTTAGATGGTAATATCATGGGTAAAATTTAAGGTTCCAATGAGAGATGAACACCGAGGACGGTGATCTTGTTAAGGGGGGGAGTATGTAATATCCCGATTGTAACTAGCCCTACGTAAAAGTAATTTTAAGTTACGGAAAAAGTTACATAAACTTACGAATCAGTTATTGAACTGATTCTTGATTCCCGTAAAATTGAATGAGGGTTTTCATCAAGGAATGAGGGGTGAATGTCATCCAGAACATGTTGTTCGGAACGGAATGACGTAGTGGATCTCTTTTCAAAAGAGCCTCAACAGATTTATAAGGGGAGCTTAGTTTTAAATGGATACGGAAACTGCATCCAGTATGGAATCCTGCGGGTAAAGCTTTCAACGGGAGCAATTGGCGAAGCAGACGGTTGTAGCACGAAAGCTGTTACGAGCGGCCCTTTGCCCCAATGGGACAGCTAATGCTATAATCTGGTAGAGAATAACGAAGACCGAGGAGTTTCTTCGAGTGTTTATCCAGTACTATGTGCTCACCGGCATGGCTTACCACGTATACCAATCTTAGACATAGCAATAATGGCGATCGTGGAAACGCGTGGGCTACTGTGGTGTGCTTGTTATATTTTTAAGTGGATTCAGCATGACCGGAGGCCTGGGGCAAAGGCGAGGATCATGTTGTAGAATGTTGAGGCTACCAGAAGAGTCCGGTCATTCGGGCTCACGATTGTTCAAGTCGAGTCATGGTGAAAATATTTTGAGAGGAGAGATCTATTTACCATCTGGGCATTTTACCAGTTGTTGAAATTATATCCCGGGATGATTCCCGATGTGGACTTGATGTTCAATGTGAATGGTAGGCCTGTTATCAGTGGGGTCTAGTATTACATGCAGAACACGCCCCCTGCTCTATTTCGCTACGGTGGAAATAAAAACACCTTCAATATTCCTTTCCTGACTGGTCTTTCTGGGAATGAGATTAGCTATGCCGCGCACGATGAGTATCGTGGATTTTCATTATGTGTTAACTGCATCGAATGCTTCTCTGTCTCATGTTTGCAGAGCGAGAACCGAACTGTTTACACATTATTATTAAAAGGAAGTGCCTTTTCGTTGTTGAAGGTGATGAAGGCGAGGAGACGACCATGGATAAGATAAGTAACTTGCTCTCTTTCTGGAAGGAAAACTTTATGTGTGTTTTATTTATCTTTTTGAAAGAGTTCCTTGTGTTAAATGACGAGTCACTTCTCATTATCGTGAAAAAGATATATGCTATTGCATTGTGATACTAGCTGATTTCTAAGCTTCTAGTGAATTGATTATGCATTACATGCATGATAAAGATAGTTAAAGATGTGCTTTTAGGCACATAGATATTTATTTCTAATTTTCTTGAAGAAAGAGTATATTATATATATACATAAATATAGATTCATTCTAGAAAAGTGTGCATACTTCATGTATGAAGATGAAGGATTTTATGAGAGTTTTCTTGAAAATAAAAATAGAGGTTCTTTCCTTTAAAAACACATTAGAATAGTGTTCATACAAGAACCAAAATCCTTATTTGTTTCATGAAAAGAATTATGTGCATTGAAGTAAAGTAATTGTGTTAGGAAAACACATGTTGCATAATGATAGCTATTGTGACTTTGGAATTATGACTGTGTGTACATAGAGAAAGTGATCATGTTAACTTTCTTGAAGACAACAATCTCTTGAAGAGATTGTCTTGCTAAATGAGTTGTGTTGATTTCTTGATTTTGGATGCATAAGTAAACCTTGTTTTTTGTATCTTGATTTTTATGCATAAAGATGGATATCTTTAATAATTTCCTGAATGGGAAGCTTGAGAAACCCTTACATATAGGAATATAGTGAAATGAGGTTATAATGACTTCCATTAAGAAAGAATTATGTAAATGTTTACATGAAATGTTGATAGAATTCTAGAAAAGGGAATATGTGTCGCATACTTTCAAGGAGGGCTCTTATGATGGCTCTTATGATAAGCTACTGTATGCATAAAGAATAGTCAATGTGTTCTAAAGATATATTCTTTGTATGGCTATAAGAACTATTGGGCCATATTTCTTTAGGAAAATGATAGGTGATTATTATTATGCTCACATAACTATTATCTTAGCTCCTTGTTGAATGAGATGTGTATGCACACGAGATTTGTTTTAGCTTCCTTTAGAAAGGATATATATTCGCATGCAGGAAAAGACTACAGGTTGTGTGAGAATGCTTTATATATTCGCATGCATCAAAAGTGATAGCTAAGGGAATAGTTCTTTTGACAAAGTTTATGTAAATTTTCATGCAAGAAGATTATAACTGATATTTAGTTAGTCCCTTCAAAGGAAAGCCTTAGTGCTTGAGCCCCTTTAAGAATATTTGCAGTGCTAGTTAATATGATTATTTATAAATGTAATCATGATGTCAATGTTGATAATGAGAACATGGACTTGTAAACTAATGTGTTATATGTTTTAAAGGGAAACATGGACTTGTAAAACTAATGATTTGTTCTCTTAAAGAGAAATATGCATTAGTGTGAATAAGCATTGTGAAAAGTAGAATAAGAATTTGCTTGAAGATATGCACTAGTTAATTAGTATGTTATACTTGCTCATGCGGATGAGTAGATGTTGAAAGATCTCTTTTAGAGGTTGATTATTGATTCATTAATATGGTATCTAATCTTGTTGTCAAAGCTTGTTGACGACAGTATTGACAGGAAACGATGGCGGTTGGTGCCAAAGAAAAGTGATGTTTAACATTGTGGCGGGAAAAGGATTAAAGGGCCATGCAGATGAGTTAGAGTTGCAGGATCGTCCATTGCTAGAACAATCATGCCACAAGAAATGTTGTATGTGGTGGTATGTAAGTAAAAGATTACATGGAAACTGTATTAGCTTTAGGCTAGTTATGTGACAACTTAATGATAATTCATTGTAATGATTTCATAACAATGGTTAAGGGATGGAATCCCTTATGATCCATTGAGTGAGGGGTGAAAACCCTCACGAGCGTTTAATAATAAGATTAAACGTTTGCTGGTTTTCACCCTACGGGGTTTCCAGGGTATATCGGTGTTCAATGGTGTGATTGCCTTTTGTCTCTCTTTGATGATGTTGAATCCTTGATGATGATGATTCTTTATTTGATGTGATAATCATAATGTCCAAAGTATGTGATTAATATGTATAGTAAAGGAAAATCATAAAATGGACGCAAGGTTCATGAGACAGTTTATGTTATTACACTACCACATTGGTGATTAATGGTTATGCAATTGGTTATGCAACTTATTGTCTTTTACTGCAATTTACTTGATGTTTTAGCGAACATTATATCTAATGGTTATTGAGGAATTGAGGAGTTGTGATTTGGATAATTACTCATGGGTAATTTGTATAAAAAAATTCTAACTCCCTACTTTTACATGCGAGGTTATTGAGGTACGTTACACCCTTCTTTTGGAAGTCATCGTCTAACTCATTGTGTTTCAGATCATTACATACTAACCAAAAAAAATCATATTTGAATGACTCCATTCTCGATCCGTGAGAACTCGATTTTTCACCGCTCTATGATAAACCCTCCTTTTGCGAAGTCATCGGCTAACTGATTGTGTTCTCTATGTAGGTGAGAGAAAGAGATTCACTTGAATGCCATGATCATCGACATGATATTGGTATTTGATCTTTTCATCCAATTGGATGCTCCTCAATACCTAGTCAATAATGACTTCAGAATATCTGAAGATATGATTTCTTCTATTTTGAACGACTTGCTGCAAAAGCTTACTCCTACACAGCCAGGAGCTCCTCTCTATTATTAGTACCAACTCCATTACACCTTTTGGAGACTATCCCATTACCAATACCCAAATTTGAAGACAACTCTGCACTGGAATCTTAATCAATAGGTTTGGGGTTGGTAATGGTAATTGTTAATCCTTTTCTTCCAGGTTTAAATGTAGTGGAAATGGACTCAAGAATTTTTAAAACTGAGGAAAGAATTAGTAATGGATTGAAAGATGAGATGGATTCAATTTTTAACAATCATTATAATTATCAGTTTATATCCATTTTAATGTTGGGTCTACCAAGGGCATAGAGGGATCAAATATCGACATCTACTGAAAAGAGATTTGGTTGATCCAGAGTAAGATGGATCTAGGTTGGTTTCATTTCATGCTTTAAATAATTCCACATAAATATCATGGGTCAATACCATGGATTATTATACCATGGGTGGGTACCGTGAAGTCATTTTTATTTTAACCTAATTTTTTTATTATTTTAATTTTAATTTTGTAGTAAAAATATTATGAGTTGGTGTTATTTTTATTTGTAGGGTTTTATATTGATCTTTAACTTTAGATCTATCAAGGGCTTAAAAGATCATATTTTTTTCAATTAAAAGAGGTTTTGAGCCCATAGTAGATATAAAAATTTAATTTAATATATTTGAATAATAGAAATAAAATATTAAAGAATTTCAATTGATATCTTATTTTCTTAATGTCTTATAGATCATATTAGTTTTATTGGACATTAATCATCATCTTCATTTATTTTTACTCTTTTAGTTTTATTTTATTTTTATGTAATTTGACCTAGCCAAAATTTTGTTGTGGTCGAGCTGGCAGGAAACCATCCTTAATGGTCACAAATATTTTGTGGACATAGTGATTTTGGACCATAAACCACATAGAAAAAAACATATCACCCCTATTTAGCTATACAGTACCTCTCCAAGCAATTAATGACTATTAAAACAATAAAAATTAACGTTGAAAAACAATGTAGTTGTTCTGTGCCACTTTATGGTGATGCGAGTTTCATTGGCCAAGTAACACAAATTTTGCATTGTTATTAAACCCAAAAAAAATTAGGCGTAATCTATATGCCCATTTTTTAGAAAATATTTTACAAATTTTCCAATTTCCCATATGAACATTTATCATTTATGTTCAAGAGGTGAGGTAATAATGTGGATTTAAATAACTATAATAGATTTATTTTAACTCCTGATCTACCGAGATGAGAGGGGATCAAATTTCTATAGATACAAATATAATTTAAATTGAAAAGTGATTTAATATCATGCTTAGTGGATCATGAGTTAAGATAGATTTAAGTTGGTTTAGTTATTGATTATAGTTAGCTTGAGTTCTATGTCATTTGAATGAGTCAAAATGTTTTATTGATAATTATCATTATTAATTTATTTTATTATATTTTTGTTTTTGTTTTTACTTTTATTTTATTTTGACGAAATCAAAATATTTATAGGACATTACATTACATTACAACATATCTATCATACTAAGCTAGAAAGCACATCACATCACAAAAAAATCTTTTTTGAGAAGAATAAGGTCTAATAAATCTATTC
>APFE031419768.1:13140-26380 GCA_000404065.3 Pinus taeda
TATATTATTATTATTATTATAAAATTTTATGTATTAATTTGTTATTTTAAATATATTTGTATTTATGTCCATGTGGTCTTAGACGATAATTAGGGGCTATGTTAAAGCACTCCTTGATGTGAAGTCACCCGTTCAATTCCGTGCCTTCATTGGGGTGATATATTAGACATGATGAAGAGGTAGTTTTGTCAAGCATATATATATATAATTTACATTTTTGTTCACTAGGATATGTGAATCATGGGATTGTTAACACACCTAACTTGTGACTTGATTAGTGGTTACAAGGGCCATCTAAGTCAGTGACCTCTAAGCTAGTGGCCATGTCTAGGCCAAATCAATCGTTAGCATGGCTAGTTTTTTTATCATGTCGAACCCATGACCTTTTCACCACATAGTGCCTTAAGGGACATGTTGTCAACATTTGATCTAGGCGGTCAAGGAAATTTTTAATATATTATTATAATGATATTGGTTATTAATTTTTAATAAAATTAATGTTGTGTTATTACATTATTAATCTCATAATATAAGTTTGACTAACATTATGATTTCTTGTTATTTGAAATGCACATTTAAATCCATAAATGGATTAAACAACCTAAAAACTCATATAACACTCCAAATACCTATAAAAAATTAAACATATAATTGATTGATTTCTCTCCACCCTAATTTAATTTTAAAATAATCTTAGTTTTAAAATCGGATTAATATTTTATTGAATATTTTATTATATTATTAATTAATTTTTTAAAGAAATATAATTTACCTTTAAATTTAAATGAACAATATTTTTAATATTATCATAGTTTCTCGCAAGTGGGAAACTCAATTTAACTTTAAGATTATATAAGCTAATAAAAGTGTTCCAATTTCATGACATTTTACCAAAATTCTCTAAAGGTCTACATATATTCAAATTGTTTCAATGCAAAGTAAACTTTTCTCCCTACATTTATCCTTTTCTTAGTGATATATATCTAGTTAATCTTATGATCTACATTAACTTTTGATATTTGCATCATGTCACTTCCTCTGATGTCTCGTTATGATTTAGAAAAGTTAAATAAATATTTATAAGATGTATCGACCAAAAAAAATTGAAATTAAAAATATAACCCTATTAAAGAATTGTATTCAGATTATTTACAAGTGCGCCACTGTATCAACTCTAAGTACATATATATTTAATCAATATTTGATTGGGGTCATAGTTATTTATCACTTCAATACAAAAAATCGGTTTATTGACTATTCTATGCATTGTTCAAGTCAGAAAAGATATCAGATTGGTTGATCATTCGTATACACAGTCTTTCTTTTATGCTTGTGATGTTTACCCTGATCTGACCTTCATCTGGGTGCAACTTGGATGAAATCCAATGACTCTTTAGGGTGGTGATTTAAATTGTATTACCCTTACATTGTCACATTGTTACACGTCATACTCCTTCATTAACAATTGTAGTTCACCTACAGGGGTCCCAACATTTGGTTTTGTTAACTTCTAATGGATTATATTATAGTCATGCTGCCAATGCTAATGGCATGGCTCACCACCACCTTCATGTCAAATCACTTTACACTTGTTACCTGTGCAATAAATTTGACATGTCCTTGTAATGCATTGATAATGGGTGCTATAAAATTTATCTGATATGGTGAATGAACCGACATTGTTAGGCATTCATCCCACCATGCTATAGTTTTTAATGTTTGAACAATTGGCGAAATATTAATCGTTGAGGGTTAGGGTTTCAATTGAACGATTCAGATTTGGGCCAAGAGGTTAAGGGTAATCCCCTCCATCCCAAAGCCACTGGCGGCATTCTCACATTGCTTGATTACCAAAGCATCTCTGCAACCATCTCTTAGGGTTACAGTTTCAGGTTAACTATTCACAAAAATGTTTGTTTGTTGGTTTTCTATAGGTTTTCTGCAAGGCACCAAAGTTGCTACGAGGTCGTTGATGGGATTTTCTATTGCTTGCAACAATCCATGTGCGAGGGTTGTGTTCGGTCTTTGGAAAATAATAAAATTCCCATTGTGGCACCATGCACGCACAGGTAAAGTCTTTCACTGTCTTTGGTAGGAATTCATAAGATTTTCAGTGGCTAACGTTACCCAATTTTCAATATCACACTGTTTATGCTAACCACACTTTTTTTTTTCTACCAGTCTACTTCTCTTGGAGAAAAATCTCTACCTATTCCTCTAGGTTTGTCATTAATCAAACCATAGTACATAGTTCATTGGTTTGTTGTTCATGAAATTGTAACTCGTAAATTTTATTATGATTGCAGGTGAAATCGCTCGACTCTGGTTAGGGTTTGTTTACTTCCTAATTGGAACTGTTAGGTGACTGACTTCGGGGTTCTTCTTGGTATAGTTTTTTCATGATATCTCGAACCCAAAATATATTTTCCTCTTACGCATGGCCGCAAATCCCTATCTGTGGAATATTATATATATGTTTTTTTCTTCAATTCTTCTTAGAGATACCAAGAGGTTAACTCTCTTCAAATACTGGAAATTTTTTTATGAAGATTTTTGTTTATATATGTATTTAACAGTCTACTGGTAATTCAGATTCGCACTATTGACTCCTTGTGAATTGTTATATATATATTTTGTGATATTAACAAGACTTGTTACTCTAGCTCAGTTATGTCGTGGAATGGTTTTATGGTTAATGGATTTTGATCGTTGTTTCTATTTGATAAAAAGTAATGTTTAATTTATTGGATGAATAATGTTTTTAGGCCTATGCATTTATTGGCTTTATCTATTTACTGTCTGCAATGCTTAAATGAAAATAGGGTTTTTTTTGGCTGAAAATTTATTTCCCGTCATTACTCTTTTCTTTACACTTACATATATGAAAGTTGAGTTTATTGGTAAGGTTATTTTGGCAAGTTGTATTTCAATACCCATAGATATTATGGATTTTTTTTCTCGATAAAGCTTAACCATGATTCTCTGTTTGATTTTCCTTTTGTTTCTAGGAAAATGACTATTCTTTATATCGTTGTTGGTTGTATTAAGAACTAACATTTCCTTTGCCAAACCCTAATAATAAATTAGGGTTATAGGTTTTGGGTAGCTATGAATTCAGTTTTATTTATCATCTAAACCTTGGTTTACAGTAATATTTACACTACGTTCGACCACTAGTATTACGTCAAACCCCATCAATATTCTTATAAACAAGACCTGAATCATGCACAAAACATCGTTGAATTACCTCTTACCAATTTTTGTTTAATAACACCATCCTTAATAGCAGTACCAAAATAGATTCATTAACCCCTTCAATAACATACTTCTTTATATAATAAGAATTTCATTAGCAGGGTTCATTACACAACAAAATTCTTCACAATAAATTCAAGGCGAGATTCATATTATTTATGAAAAGAAATTACTCAACATCTACAAAATAATAGCAAGTTTAATCTCAGAAGTTCAACACTTATCTGTCTTACTTAGCTAAGCCAAAGAACCAACTTAGGACCATGCATCACTAGCCATCCAACCAATAAGGCTAGTGATTACGTCTAGGTCTCCCATCGAGCCACTTCAGTCTCCAAGGCAGGATAAGGCAACACCTATTCTGGAACCTCAAGAAATTAGTCCAGTTTAGAAAATGTCTATGGGATCCACTGGTCAAGACTAGCTCATGAAGCCCCTTTCAGTAGTACCACTGCTCTTTATGACAATGTCTTGTCATGAAATTTTTCTTTCTTATCTCTTCCTTTTTCTCCAGCCACTCTCGACCTCCCCAACTGAGATATTTTCTTTTAAATAAATAGGGTAGGAAGTAACCTTTTAACTACTCTGTAAACTAAAGGATTCTTTTCTTGAAGTCTTCCCATTCCATTCTCTTCCTAAGCACCAAAACAAAATACTAATCAAGAAAAATATTAACCTCTATGTTTTCTCTTCCATTCTCCTTTTACACTAATCAAATTACCAAGTTCACATAGTAACATAAAAATAACTAGTAACTATCTTCATGACCAGGGGTGTTACATCTTCGCCTCCTTGAGTGAAACACTATCCCCGATGTTTACTCATGCCCTTAGAATAGGTCAGGGTACAATTCTTGCATCATGATTTTGTTTTCCCAGGGGGCCTCTTCTAGGCTAAAATGCTTCCGCTACACCTTAACATGTGTGATAGTTCACCTTTGTAGCACTGTTTCTTTTCAATCGAGAATATATAGAGGCTCTACTAGGAATTCTCTGTCCGATTCTACCCATCTATAGTCACAAACTATCATTAGTTTATGAGTATTTTATGAAAATAATCAATTTGCATAAAACATGAATAATTTAAATCAACTCTTTTGGGTAGTGTTTTAATTTGTATTACCCTTACATTTTCACATTATTACAGGTCATACTCCTTCATTAACAATTGTATTGCACCTGCAAGGATTTCAACATTTGATTTCATTAAGTTCTAACATGTTATATGATAGTCCTTCTACCAATGCTAATGGCATGGCTCACCACCACCTTCATGTCAAATCCCTTGACACTTTTCATTTGTACAATAAATTTGACATGCCCTTGTAATGCATTAAGAATGGTTGTTGTAACATTTATCTGATATGGTGAATGAGTCGACACTATCAAGCATTCATCCAACTATGTTGTAGTGTTTACTGTCTGAATATATAGCTAAATCTTGACCATGGAGGGTTAGGGTTTTGATCGAACGGTTCATATATGGGCAAAGTAGTTAAGGGTAACTACCTCCCTCCCTAACCCATTTGCGGCATTCTCACATTGCTTCATCACAAGATTGTCTCTGCAACCATTGCAGAGGGTTACATATGAAAGTAAAATGTTCATAGAACTCTCTGTTTGTTTGTTTTTTGTAGTTTTTCCTTAAGGAAATAAAGTTGTCATCAAGTTGTCAATGGGATTTCTTGTTTCTTGCATTAGTCCAGGTGCAAGAGTTGTGTTCATTCTTTGGAAAATAATCAACTTCTGAGTGAAAGACCATGCACACACAGGTACATTCTTTCACTATATTTGGTCGACACTCATAAGATTTTTAGTGACTAAGGTTACCCTATTTTCCATGTTTCAAGTTTTATTCTAACCACACTTTTTTTTACCAATATCCTTCTCTTGGAACGGAATCTCGACCTATACTTCGAGTTATGTCATTAATCAAAATAGAGTACATAATTGATTAGTTTGTTGTTCATGAAATTGTAACTAATAAATTTTATTATATAGGTGAAATTTCTTGACTCTGGTTAAGGGTTGCTTGCTTCCTAATTGGAACTGCTTGGCGATTGACTTTGGTTTCTTCATGGTCCATGTCTTCATGAGCTCTCGAACCTGAAATATATTTTCCTCTTACGCATGACCATAAATCCCTATCTATGGCATATTATATATAGGTTTTCATTTTTCTTCAATTCTTCTTAGAGATACCAAGAGGTTAACTATGTTCAGATATTGGAAAGTGTTTTTATGAATATTTGTGTTTATATATGTATTTAACATTACGTTGGTAATTGAGAGTCACATTATAGGCTCCTTGTAAATTTTTACATATGTATTTTGTGATATTAACAGGACATGTTACTCCAACTCAGTTCTATTGTGGAATGGTGGTCTTTTGGTTAATGAATTTTGACCATTGCTTCTAATTTATAAAAAGTAATGTTTAATAACTATTTTATGTCGTTCTTTCAAACATGGATGACTAATGATTTTAGGCTTATTTATTTACTGGGTTTCTCTATTTATTGTCTACAATTCTTAAATGAAAATGGTACTTTCTGAGGCTGAAAATTAATTTCCTGTTATTACTCTTTTCTTTGCGCTTACATATATGAAACATTTCTTAGGAAAAATACTAGGGAGGGTGTGGTGAACCAGTATATTCAAATTCATTTTCTTATTCTAATTTCAATGCACAATTGTTATAAAGGAACAGGTGTATGTACGTGATTGTTACGAAAGAAGCCCACATATATCCAAATAACTTATCTCATCATTAACTCCATCTTCTTTGCAGTATTAATTGGTGCATCATTAAATCATTATTCATTAATTAATCAAGAAGTATGAGAATTTAAGAAGCAGCTAAAATATCAACACACAAAAACCATATGAACACTAAAAGTTCTAGGTGGAAACACACTATGGGTGAAAACCACCGTTGCTATCATCTCCATCTTTTTATTTCATTAAAAAAAGAATCTTCTTACAATATTTTACTAGTGCACACTCTAACTAGCATGCATACTTCTACCTACAGAAGGCTACAACCTTCTCTCATTTTCCATCCACCACTGGAAGGGAACTACAACCCCCTTTCTGAAGACTACCATCATTAGCTCTTGATGGATCACTTTTCAAACATTTTCAAACTGGATCCACTTCCAACAATTCTGAAATCAATAACCCAACTAATGCAATTAAATCAAACTAAACCAGAACATGTCATATCAATGAATAACTACTCCTCAATATACCATGTCAAACATTGTTAACCATCACAAAAACCAATTTTTGTTACTGAAAAACCTGATTAAGTATGCATCCATTTTTATACACTATTGTTCTTAATAATACCTATGCATGTATGCTCTTCTGCTAAAGCATACCCGCCTATAGATCTAAAAAAAATGATACTTGAATCTAAATCACTATCACACTGAATCAATCATTGAATCACATGTTGAACTCATCATAGATCACTGAACCAAATACATATCATAATACAACAATATCATCAAAAGTCAATATTTCATTCCACAATTAGTTCACCCCAATGAGTACTTTCACACACTCATGAGAGAGACATCACTGGTAGACAAGAGAAAACAAATTTGATCATTAACAATTCATACTAAAAAACCTTAGCAGATGTACACAACTCTTATAAATCACACCCATGTATGTATGCTCTTTTAATACTTGACACCTACATACAAATTCTGAACTTTTGCAGAATGTATATGTGATTCCCCTTAAGTAGATCAGTGTATGTACGTGACCTCTATGAATAAAAGCTCCATACAAATCTATAATCACTGAATCATGCCTTTGTTTCAATGAAAAAATATGCCTCACAACCCTTACAGTCACATGTTCATGTCAGAGTATCATTATCATCACAGATCTATCATTTTTAAACATAATCATAAATATAAAGTAAGGATGTCCATTAGGGACTACAATAGTTTTAGAACAAATATGAACCTCCTTCATGCTCCTTGGTGCACACCTATTTTAGATCAAACTATTCATGAATAACCCATAACTTGCACGCTTAAAACCTTTATCTCCATATTCTTATATAGCTTAGGCCTTAGCCAATACCTTAGGCCAATCCCTTAGTAATGTGATGCAGGAGCATCTGGACTTAGCGAGCAATGTGATTGCATGTTCACATGTTGTGGCTAACATGAAGTGAATTTAATTGACTTGAGTGAAGAAATCAATTCTTAGTAGAGATGGTTGGACCTCTTGGATTTATCCCTACAACTATTGTAATCACTGTATTATTTTTAGAATAAGCGATATGTGTTAGGATAGGTGTGTACCAAAGATTGAGAATATGGATCTAATTGTTGAACTGATAAAAATAGAGATTGAGTTGTCGATGCAATTAGAATAGGATTGATCAATAAAAGAGAAAAAAGGTAATGATAGAGGGGCGTGTGAGAGACAATAGCGATAGGATTGGAGAGTAAAAGAAATGGAGGTCATAAAATTGATATAATCGAGGCAAGAGGGACAGGACTCTATAACTCATATTTGCTTGAATAAATTGATTTAAGTGTGGTGTTACGTTTTATTCTTGTGCAGAAATCCATATGTAATATTTGTATATGTGGTTTAGACCCTAATCGAGTATTATCCTTTAGTTATGCATTTTATTGATAATCACAATTAATTAGTACTAAGGGTTTTATTTCAAGATTATGAGCTAAACCATTTTTTGCTATAAAATTATTCCCTTAAAAGTTTCGTATTAGGAACATGGGCAGTATTCCAAAGAAATAAGTGGTATATCACGTAAAAATAAATTTGTAAACGATATTTTTCCAAATTGCACAATTAACCTAAGGGGTTCACACATAGCACGAAGAAACCACCTATCTTGCGTGCTCTGGACATGATATCTATCGCGCTAGTTATCGCGCGATATAGAGTGATATCCATTGGATCTGGGCACAAGATTTCAACGACATAGATTGGTTTGTTGAGCAAGACCCTCAGTGAAATATCCACGTGCATACTCTGATTAGAGTGCTAGTTATTTTATTCCAAGTCAAACAGTATTTTAGTGGCAGATTTCCACGTCATTTGTCAGTGGTAGACATTGTAACGTCGATGGCATTCTTTGATGTGATTAAATATCCATTATCACAGTCATTACTATGGGCCAATAACATGTTAAATACCCCTAGTATTGACAATACCATGGTAAGAAAACTTTATGCGACTCTTCTTCATCATACCCACATAGTTTGTGACCTTTATTCATAGGACCTGCACATACTTACCTTTATCATTTCTTTGTCTCTGAACTGATATTCCTTTATCCATTCTCTTTGTCTTAGTTTTACTAGTCTGTATACTCATCTTGCTATCATTATGTTGACATCTTTATCAAGTAGGTTGCCATCAAGGATAATACTTTAGTTATAATGCCAAAAATCTCGCCCTTTGGACTTGATGATAACCTCTTTGGTGTTTGGTTACCACCACCACCTTTAGATACCTATAGAAAACATTCTTCTTCAAACACCAAGTTACCCTCCCCCTTTGAAATCAGGGGCTAATCCAGGTGGCTCTAGAAATGCTCATAATTGAGTAGTGGCTACGTAAAAGCTGAAAAATCAAAGTCATTGGATTTAAGTGGCACTAGATTCAAATAAAAGATCTCAATGGAAGCTTCCCAACAACATCAACGACACCTCAATCCGAGTTCGTATGTGAAATTTATGTTCGCTGAAGGTTTTGGTCAAACAAGGCCCAATGGCATCCACTAAATAGGAAATAATTTGGAATTTACCGGCGCATGGATTCTGGCCACCAAAACGAGAGAATTTGTAGCCTAGTTAATTTTTTCGGTGACCCTTAAAATCCAATGAATGGTTTTTGACTGTATTGTTTATAAAAATAATATATATATTGGGTGGTAAGGCACCTCCCTCACCAACCCATACCATGGATTTTCACCATATATATTATCATTATATTTGGCCAACAACTAATTCAAAACCATTGACCGTCGACAATACGAGGCTAGTGGGATTTAGACTCGCACGACCAAGCTCTCCGGCCAACCCATGGGCAGCCCCACTGCAAAACACTCCAACCAAACATTTCAAACAATTCTTATGAGATATAAAACATGCCGCCAAAAACCATAAAGAGCTAAAAACAACTTGCTAATTCGGGTGAGGGTAGGTTTGGAACTGCCTACCTCCCTTACCCATGTTAACCTTGTGACCAATGACCCAAGTGGTCTGTCTTTGTTAAATATGCCCAAAAACATTTATTTAATCCTTCATTTCTCATGTCATTAGTGGAAGGAGGAGGTGGGGCCATCTAGAGTAAGAGGTATGAGCTTTTGGAAACATGTCGGGCTAAGACTGGTCCCTCACATGCACGAATCTCGAGATAGATTCCAAGAATATTCAAAAGGAATATTGTATGGAATATTCTAGAAACAAAATCATGAGGAATCTAAAATATTCCCTTGGAGGTTGAGTTTTAACCGAGGTAGATTGATGCCAAATTTATATTCATTTTTCTCAGAATTTTACAAGGAGCACGATGGTGGACTCAAAATGGTGATCTGAGTGGCATAAATCGAGTCAACCAATGAGAAGGAATCTTCAAGATTCCTGAGGGTCCAGATTTTTACGGTGTCAGAAAGGGGTTGACTTTATAGTCATGCGACATGAATTCATACAACGAATTCAACAATGAAATCAATTTTGTGAGCAGGGCTGCACATTTTTAGGCCATCCCCAGAAGTGGAGGTATATGATGCAGTGATGCCATGTGTTTCATTTGATTTAATGAGATGATTTTTTTTTTTTGTTGACATCCTTGCTACCATTATGTTGGAGGATAGTTATATGCCATGTCATTTGAGAATATATTATATTGTCATCCTAAATGAAGGTCCATATGAGTGACAGTTTGTATAAGAGAACATCTCATGGAGAGATATGATACTTTAGTTGAGGGCTTTTATCCTTGTAATGACAAAGAATACACCATCTACATCATGATCCTCTTGCAACATTAATGAAGCGGCCTCCCTACATTTGGCACTTGGCCTAGAGACATAACCCACACTGGGTGAAATTTGTTATCAATGTGTGTGTGTCCTTTGATTTTATGATCGTCATTATGTTTCCTCCTCTTTAAAGAATGCACATGGGGTTTTTCATACTCTTTCACATTAAACTGTTCTAAAATCACGAAAGTAAAAGATCTTGGTTAACTTTGGTAGCTGAAGTGATCTGGATCAAGATTCATACCAATGAAGGCCTTCTTGATGTGAGTTGCAAGAGTGAATGCTAACTAGGAACAAACTCCAAACAGGAGAAGGAGAACTCAAATCCTTTGATCACGAAGCGGGGCATTTAGCATGTAGACAGAACATGGCAGACGAGGAAGCTTGAATGGAGCAAGAGTGAAACTATCACAATATCTTCTTCACCATGGAAGAGAAAGTTAACAAGTTGTTTGGAAAACATGAGAATAAAATCAAGCTTGAGAAGAAAGAACCAGATGATCATGCCTTGACAAATCATGAAGGAGGAGGAAAAGAACCTCTTGAACCTCCTTCTCCACCTTCTACAGAAAATTCTTTTTTCATTTTTTTCTCATCATTCTAAAGGTAGAAGGAATCATAAAAGTCCCTTTTTCAAGCAAGATGTCAAATTTTATTTAGTTGTGTTTAGTGGAGAATCTATTCCAGGAAAGCTAGACAACTGGATCAATTAGGTTGAGGTATATTTTTTCATACAAAGAATTAAAGAGGATTAAGCCAAGATCCAACTAGCATCCCTTCAAATGAGTTGCACTGCTCTCATTTAGTGGGAAGGAAAATTGCAAAAAGGTGGTAACAGTAGTCATAAACTTCTTTCATCTTGGCCTAATTTCATTTTTTTATTTAAGAGGACAATTTTACCCATTGGGTTACAGACAAAGGGCCATGATGGAATGACAAAATTTGAAACAAATTAAAGGTAAAATTGTTTAGAATTTTACAGAGGATTTTAGGAAACAAGTTTAGTATTGAATGTTCCACAAGACACTTTTCAGACATTAATGAAATATATTGGCTCTTTTGATAGCTATTTGTGTCATTCATTGTTATGATTTCAACCTAAAACTCCGACGAAGCTAGTGTGAACACTGTACATCTCAAAAGAAGGGGGGAGCATGATCAAGAAAATCACCGAAAGTGGACAATAACAATGAAGAGAAATGAAGAAAATCCCTCTTGCACTCATTGTGAGAATGAAGGGCATGATGAGGAGCATTGTCAGAAATTGCATCTAGAATTGAGGTCAAAAAGGGATGATAAAAAAGGGAAGCAGAAGACAATTGCAAGTCTACAACAAGACCATTAAAATGAATCAGAGGATGATGAGAATATCACAATTATGGGATTTGTAGGTGTTGGACCAATTGACCTAGGATCAGACTCAGGTGATGAAATCAATGTTGGAACTCTTGGGATTACAGAAGATGGACCTATCAAAATGGTTTATGATTCGGGTGATTATACAAAGGTTTTAGTAGATGTTGTGCCAAAAATGAAAAGGGTGCCAAATGCGACATGGCTCTAAGAACGTGAAGAAATTAGCCAAAGCACTCAAGCAGAGAATGTTGAACGAAGGAGACTACTACAAGAAGTAGAGAAGGAGAAAAAAAGGTTGTAGCATTAGTTGCAAGTCAAGCAGGAGGCCTTGGAAAAGTTGCAGGATAACAGGCCTGAGGTAAAAAGTGATTCTTCAATTTCATGTACTTTTTAGGATGATGATTTCACTTCTTTTGAGAAATATGCTACAGGAATTGGATCAAAGATGTTGAAGAAGATGGGGTATCAAGGGAAAGGCCTCGACATTAATGGTTAGGGACTTGTGAATCTCATCAAAGTGGAGGAATTTCCTCACTATGCAGGGCATGGATATGTCAGAAAAGAGGTTGGGGAATTATCCAAGATGGTCAGTGACCAACCAATGAAAAATGATGAGAGGACCTCATCACATTATAGTGACAGTTAGTTTTCCGTAGGAACTTATCAGAAGCGCATTAGCAGTAAGTGTTCCAAGATGATCGAGAAAGTTTGGAGGATAAAGAATCATTGTAGTCACTACAACGAGGTTGGACACCAAAGAGCCACATGCTAGAGGATCCATCTAGAGCAGTGTCTCAAGGAAAAATCACCCATGGAGGAACTATTTGTTGAAGAGATTCAACAAGAGAATCCACCATAGGGAGATGACACATTCAACTTGATGAGTGAGAGATGATTTTACTAGATATGGTAGCTTCTGATGGTCACATTTTGTAAATCATGTGTTGCAACATAATTGTAAAATGATGTTTGGTATTTTATTGATAGATGGGCTACTGGTTTCTATTATGATGTAAACTTGACCACAAAGTGTGTGTTATAAACTCTTGTAAAGTATGGGTATTCTTGGGTCGTGATTGCTCATGTAAATGAACATGTATTTTGCAAAGATTGTACTAAAGGTTTGGAGAGTATCCAGGTGTTGGTTCATCACTTATGTCTATGAAGAACAAGGGTGAAGGAAAAGGAAGTGTGAACTATCAACACACTTATTATGTAGACAATGTAACATAATAGTTGCAGATTATGTTCATGATTTTGGAGGACCAAAAGCTCCTAAGTGGGTAGGAATGATCCAGGTGGTTCAATAAAATCTCAAAAAGTAATTCATTGGATTGAAGTGGAACTAGGGTCAGATCGATGATCTTGATGCAATCTTCCCAACGATATGAACGACAGATGAATCCAAGTTCATATGTGAAAGTTATGGCCGATCAAAGTTTCAGTCAAGCTAGGCCTAGCGACATCCACTAATGAGGTAAAAATTTGGAATTTATCAGCAAACAGATTCTGGTAGCTAGAACGAGCAAATTTATGACCTAGTTAATTTTTTTGTCGACCCTTAAAATCCGACGAATGATTTTTTATT
>APFE031419783.1:0-15048 GCA_000404065.3 Pinus taeda
TCAATACTGGAATGTATTAGGGTATTCAGTAACTCTAATACATCATCCATTCGATCCATTTCAAAACAATGCTTCAACTACAAATGCACTTTCTTAGAATGTAAAAGTACAAGTAAACTTATATATATCAGACAATGCCAAATAACTGCAACTTAAAGAATATAAACAAGTTGTGCACCAAGATCATTAATGCCTGGGGTTCCAAGATTACTAATAAGAGTAACAATCTCACTGAACTTGTGGTAACTTAGAAGGAGCATCAATATTATACTACTCAGAGAAGCTTTTCAAAATATCAAATCTGAAAGTCTGTTTGTAGTACCATTGTAGATAGAAACATGAACTTTGTCACCCCCTTGGACTTGAATAATAAAATGGCAAATGTTGTAAAAGTGTTGATCAATAGTGGAAGACAAATTGAGACATTCAACCTTGTTCATGCATAGGGTGTTTTCCAGCAGCATAATGAAAATCCAAAAGAAATATATGTTTCCATATGCGGCTATACCAAAACTTCAGCCAGAAACAAATCACCTCGTGACTTCCTCCTCTCCAAAGTCTCCACACAGAAACCTGAACCTGTTTATGTATAAGCTCAATGTCTAAAATTGTCAATGCACGGGCCCGACTCAAAGCTTCTGAAGCTTTCAAACGTTCCGAAGGCTCAAACTTGAGAAGTCCTTGCAGCAAGTCTATAAGTACTACAGATGAATGGTCCACAATCAGGCTGTTTTGATGAGGGCAACAATGTTTGAATGCCCAAAAATCAAATGCCAACGAGAGTTTTGTAATAAACTTCCAACTTCAATACTGTATAATGAACCACCGAGACCCTAGATTCAAACTGTTCTAGTAACCATCACAATGTAGAAAATTGACATTGCATTATGCAAGTCTTCCAACTCCCAAACATGCATTCAGACTCGTGGTTATATCCATACTGTTCCAGTGAATTCATAAAAGATTATAACGAGGAGAGATAGTCCAAATCATGGTTAGCTACCAAAAGGTTTCATTCAAGTCACTCATTTAAAACATTATGCGATCCAAACCTTCCAATCTCTTTCAGTTCAGTGTATCTCTCTCACGTAGCCATGAGTGAACCAGAGATGTCCACGGCCGCGGAAAGCAGCAGCAGCAACAAGACTAATATTGACAGCGTGAGATTGCAGAGTTGCTATGGCGAAATATTTGAGGTGTAGACAGAGGTGGCATCGGCTTCAGGCTCCATAAAGATGATGATGGAGGACTTCAGTAGCAAAAATATCGTTCCTTTGCCTACAATCTCTGGCAACATCCTGCGCTTGGTGATTCAATATTGCAGATACCATGCAAAGTCAACATATATTTGTCTTTCATGTGCAATGTCAGGCCTGGGCAGCACGACCAACGACGCCAACTTTGATATTATATACTACAACACCAACTATGATATTATATACTGCAATGCCAAGACGTGTGAGACAATAAAACCAAGCTCGAACTCCTAAGGATTCACTTGGCTTATCAATAGCTAAATATCAACGCATAAGAATGCACTGAACAACACTTACATTGCAACATTGGAATGAGAATCATGCGTGAAATAACCACATTGAACCAGGCGTGCAACATCAAAATCTTAATCCACGAAAATCGAGTCGAACGAGCATGAAATTTGTCATAAGGAGAAGATAGGGTCTCTTAACAGTCGCATTATTTAATTCAGAGTAGGAATCTGAAGAGTAGCATTAGGATAATGCAGTGTTTAATGCACTTGATTTCCACAAACAATTTCCACACCCACAGCAGCATATATTCCTTAATCAATCTCAAAATATATTGGCTGAGCACAATTTAAAAGGGTGCGCTTTACCTCAGAGTTTAATTAACACAATATTATAAATGGAGTCTTACCCTGACCGCAGGCATGCACATATGTGCATATTAAATCCAATTCGGATGAATTATATCCAATTCATATCGCACTGCAACGGAGGCTATACATAAATATAACACTTATGGTTTATGGATGGAGAATACACTCAACCGACTATAGCTTCCTCGGCAGTTATAACAATCACCAGAAAACTTAATACACAGCAGCCATGACTTCTACCCGACACTGGTAAAACTGCACCTCGCTGCGCGACGACTTTCCTTCATTTTAATTGTGCAGGATGCTGCCTCCCGTGTTGATCAAGATGCAGAAGCACTGCATCGGGACATGCAAAAATCACTGAGATTGCCACATTGAACCAACGGCTTCTAGAGAGTCGCCTGCAAAAATCATCTGTGTGCCCAATGTGCCAAGTTGCAGAACGAGTAAAATTTGAATTTCCAGATGCAGACAATGCCACTCTCGAGGCAGCATGTATCAACAGTTCAGAAGCTCAAGAAGAATGGAGAGAAGAATCGCAGCAACAATTTCTCCATGACAAGCTATTAAGAGCAGATCAACCTTCATGGTTTAGTGGACACGATAAGTGCAACATATGAAACTATTCTTCTGAGAGAAACCGGTTATGGAGCAGCTGCGACAGTGAAAAATCTTATTCGATGGAGAGGGTGTTGGTGAGCATGGATGTGCGTTGCAGCAATTTCAGAGCTCTTGAACAGAAAATGTGGTATGGCAGCGTATTCAAACTAGGAGTCTAGTGTAATTCGCAATAGATATCAAACCCGCAACAACGTTTTTTTAATACAGTAGTCATATATCAAAACAGCGTTACCTTATCTTCAGGCACGCGTTTCTTTCTCACATGTTTGGTGTGCAGCTTCAGGGAGCGTTTCTCCTCTTAGATACCATGTTAAACAGACATGGACAACGAGAACAAATAGGAAAGATAGAGCTTGCATTGCAATTTTATTAACAATTTGATATACATTTATAGTACATTTGGTGACCGTTGGGATTCACATCCCAAGGTCCCTTGGACTGCTTTGTCCATTCGGCTTCCACACTAACCCATTTAGGATTAGGTGTCAAACACTATCTTTATATTTCCCAAGACCTGATCATTTGTAATGAGATTAAAGGTGGCCTACATCTGTCCAGATGGCTTGTATTCATGAGCTTGATAACAATGTTGTGGACTGTGCAATATATAATACCCAACTCAACTGTATTATTAATTTTGACCTCCTAGATGACCACAAGCCCGATTCTGACCATAAATCCCTATCCTTAATACTAAACCTTGGTATACACACCAACCACATACAAAAGAATGGGGAACTTTATACTTTTTATATTTTTTATATTTTGATGCATATATGTCAACAAAAGCATGTAGAATGATGAATTAGATATAAAAAGCATAAAAAACATAGATTGAACCATATAACAACAATCATCTAGAAGTTATTATCTTTATCAACCACATCCACAAGATAGTAACATAGTAACATACAACATATTGAATCGCATGATTCATCAATCATAAAGTTTCAAGCTTTCAAAATTCAATATTTAACATTTATCATCATTAATCACCAAAGTTGTACTTGTAAGCTAAGTGTAACCATTATAATAAATAACATCTAACATGAAATGAAATGTTATAAAATGAAATAAAACGAAACAACTTTCAACTTTCACGAAGCATCATATTCATAATTCATTACCAATGAGTTATAATTGCCAACTTCAAACTTCAAACTTAAATTGTCATATATTGTTTACAAAATATATCATAATAAATATGAAAAATTCAACATTTATAAAAACTACTAGAAACTAGAAAAGACAAGTAAATAAATTATCTATTGCTAAATGTCTAATTTTTTAGTCTTATTGGAAAATGATCTTTGTTATTAATATTGCCCTCTAAGCATTGTTGGTAAATGACATTTGTCATTAATATCACCCTCTAAGCATTAACATAAGCTAGAAAAAACATAGCATGTCAAGTCAAGATTTTGTTTGAGTGATGGGTACATTTTTAGTAGGGTCATGATAGAGGAGTTCGACAACCAATGTCACTAACATCAAGGTACATAGAGGGATTGGTACTCTTGATTAAATATGAGTTCCATACTCTAATACATGACTAATGGAAACATTGCAATTCCCCTAATTTTGAAATCCTGAAAAATTGATAAGTTTGCTCGATTTTGAATGAAATCTAAAATTCTACTTTCTCCATATGAAATCCAATGAAGTTGAAACTGTTGTACCTATTTCTTGTAGGCAGTCATTGGCTACGAAAACTATGCCACGAAACCAACTCAACCAGCCTTTAGGTTCAAGTTGGCCCTTAAACCAGAGAGGGCTCCCTCAAGTGTTACGCAACTTTGTTTAATGTTGTTCATGTGTCACTGAACAACAACCTTTGAAGCACAATGGCCAGATTTCTGGTTTTAATTGGGGGTGATTGGCGATCAATGACAATCCCTATCCATGATTTAAGGCCTTTCTCACTGGGTCCCTTTAGAACGTGTCAGCTTCCAACTTGATAGAATGGCTTAGCGTTTCAAGGATTATGATAGAAGAATGTAAGGAGATTCCTAATAATTAAGCAATCAGAGAAACTTCTTAACAATTAGGGAAATTTGGATGCGTGTAGAAGATTTCTACAGCCCAATAAAATATACTCAAAGGAAACTGAAAGCCAAACTGAAACCAATTTTAAGAGGAGCTATTCCGGACAGATAGTCTAATAAGTTAATATCTTTTAATGACTATGAATTTACAAGGGATTTAAGAGAGATTAAGACTTAATCTACACTTACCCACACCTTCATATAAATGCTTTGAAAATGTGTAGAAATAAGATATGAAACACTAGAAAGACATACTAGAAAACACAAAATTATGTCAAACTGGAGCTGGAAAGCTTTCATTAGAAATACTATAATAGAAGCTGTTACAAAGTGAAGAGCTTTGACATCAAAATCCCACACATATTATTTCAATTGATGAAGTATTTATACAATTTATTTGCAAAATATTTTGGTAAAAATATCAAGAGCTATAACAAATATCTAAAAACTGCATTACAAAAATAGAACACAAATAAAAGTAACTAAAACCATTTGAAGAGTTTTGGTACTATCCTTGAAGATTTATGTTGATAAAGAAGAACAATTCGAATTTGATTGAAACTCATATTTGATGAGGTGGCCTCCAAGTCACTAACTGTCTTTGAGCTTTTTCCTCCCGAAATTCTGAAAAGTAAGGTCATATAATACCTTTGTTTCTCCCAAACCATCACAGTTGTTAGAAAACTAAGAGAGGTTTTTGTAAATGATGATGTTGCCAACAAATATTTCTTTCAGTGTTTGAAAATACATTTTCGTTGTTTCTCCCAAACCATAACAGTTGTTAGAAAACTGGGAGAGGCTTTTGTAAATGATGATGTTGCTAACAAATATTTCTTTCAGTTTTTGAAAATACATTTCCACCTGCGCGAAACCGTATTTGAAAACACTAACTAAAAATACGAAAATTCGGGAAAACATGCCTGCAAAGATTCATCTGAATCTCCCAACCCATAATCTCTGTTACAAACTGAGATAAGTTTTTGTAGATTAAAATATGAGGAACAAAAACCTCCTCCAGTTTACCACAATTCATTTATGATTATCCAAAATATGCTTTGGAAAAAGGTGATAGGAAAAAAATAATCTTTAAATAATCATTAGGATCTCCCAAATCATAACAACTGTTATAAAATTGGGAGAAGTTTTTGTACATGAGAATGTTATCAATAAAAACCTCTTTTCTATTTTGAAAAGTAGGTCTCAGCTGCTTGTAAACCATGTTTGAATTTACTTTATTACATCATTTAATCATGTTTAAATGCATCATTAACTAAATCAACCAATGAAACTTAAATTTACATTTTGAGTTTGCATTTACTCTTGTAGACTTATTTATTATTTTTAAACTACTAAAACCTATTATATCACTAAATTTAAATTATCAAAACTAATCATGTTACAACAGACCACTCTCAAACATCATGAGTCATTTCAAAATAATGTTAAAAATTTAAGTAAAATCATGAAACTTTCATTTTCATCTTTTTACTTTAAGAATTTAATATTACTATGAATAGCATATCAATACCAAGGCTATGAATTATTAAAGAGCTCCCATAATCTTTCCCTAAAACTCCCTAAAAACGAGGGAACATTCTAACGAGGGAACATTTTTTTTAAAGAGTGAATGCTCCAGAGATCGCTAAAAACGAGGGAACATTTTTTTAAAGAGTGCATGCTCCACAGATCGCTCCTGTGCACATCTAGAGCGCGAATTGGGAGCGGGTTCAGGTTCGTGGGGTGCTCCCTGCAACCTTGATTAAAACAGAGTATTTTGAAACGATTGTCTCTATAAATAACCTACATTTATATTACAAATTGGTTTTTATTACATTCTATTCATCTTTCTTTTCTACTCATACCCTCTACTTCTCTTCTGCATATAAAGATGAAGCAGCATTGTAACCTTACAAACTATATATCAAAATAGCATATTCATGGTATCTGAGTGAAAGGCAAGAGAACCTGCAACCCAGTTGTTGTGTAGGCATGTACAAGTCATCTATAATAATAATCCTCTGAGATGCTGCTGTGAAGAAGCTCTAGGATCGCAAGACTGAAGTGATTTGTGTTGTCATTCAAGTGTTTGTTGAAATCGATCAGTCTCAGATCATTTCTTCGCTGTTCAAAATTCTCCTTCGAATTTGCTTTTGTGGACTTCTTTGCAACTTGCTCCTCTAAATTGCAAAATTCCAAATCTATTTCTCCTTTTCCAATGAATTCTCTTGTGAAATGGTATCTGATGGCTGTGTTTGCTGCATCTATGAAACACTTGATTATTACAAAATATTATTCTTCCCTTTTGTTGCTCATAAAATCTTATATTATCTTTCTTAATTATATGGCTTGACAAGCTGTTATGTTTGCTGCCATATGCTCCACTTCTTTTGTGGAAAATGACGCAATGGCTTGTTTCTTTGAAACCCGTGAGATACTTCCTGACCCAAATGGCTTGTGCTCTTTCCATCACCTATGTTTTCTCTCCAATCACAATAAATGTACCCAATTAACTCAAAGTTATGTACTGCAATATACAAGATTCTTCCATGGTTTTTGGTGCCATTCACCTACTTTAAAAATATCTTTCTTGTTTGCAAGTGTGCTTACATTGGAGTCTCCATAGCCGTAGAGATTAGACTGACTGCATAGTAGCATACATGTTATCAATTCTTGTTGTTGTCACATACATAAGACTTCAAACCAAACTTCTATAAAATGTTGAATCTATATTGCTACTGCAATTATCTTTGCTTAGCTCCAAATCTCTTGTCGCTGTTGTTGGCGTTAGCTTGCTATTCAACATCCTAAATCTTTTCAAGATATCCCCTGCATACTTGGCTCGAGATATAAAGATACTTTCATTTGTTTGTTTGACTTTAATACCAAAAAATATCTCAATAAGCCCATTTTTGTTATTACAAATTCTTTCTCGACTGCTAATCTAGATTCTTCTATGGATAGATTATTTCCTGTAAAAATAAAATCATCTACATACAAGCAAATAATTATAATTTCACCTTCAATGCAGCTATACCAATGCAGCTATACCAAGCATTGGGCAACTGCTTGAACCCATACAATGCTTTTCTTAACTTATACGTCATTGGGAAAAGTTGATTTTACATCCATCTGATGGACTTCTCATTTTTATTGAGCTACTATTGCCATGACAACTATGGACTTCTCATTTGTATTGAGCTACTATTGCCATGACAACTATAACGGTTTCCATTCTTTGTCCAAGAGCAAAGGTTTGATTATATTGTCTTCCATATTGTCGTTTATACCCTTGACTACAAGTTGTGCTTTGTGCCTTTCAAGTATGCATTATACATCATTCCTGGTTTTATAAACTCACCTCACACTAATAACTCCTTTTTCTGCTTGAAGATTTACTATCTCTCACGTCTCAATTTTCTCAATTGTTTGGATTTCTTCATCTATGTCATCACACCATTTTCTTTCTTTAACTACATCCTCAAAATAAATAGAATCAGATTAGAAAAATATAGCAGAAGTCACAAAAGTCATTATCATCATCTTCACACTTGGATGTCTCATATATTTCTTACAAGTAGAAAATAGTCTTCATCTTGATGCACCAGATATCATTTTCCCATCAAGCTATGGTACTTGTTGCCACATGCTGCTACTACTAGCCATCTCAAAAACTGCAAAATAAACACCAAAAGCCTCCTAAAATCTGTTCTAATACCAATCTGTTTGAGAGGAAACATTGTGTGTACAGAAAAACAGTGTAAAGAGTGAAGCAGAGTCTAACAAAATACAAAGTATTTTGAGACTACTGTATATGGAAATAACCCAATTGTTTTATTGCAGACTGGTTTCTATTACATTCAGTGCCACTACACATTCTATTAATCTTCTTCTCCATTCATACCTTTTACTTCTCTTTTGCATATAAAGATGAATAATCTTCTTCTCTATTCATACCTTTTACTTCTCTTTTACATATATAGATGAAACAGCTCTGCAAGTTTAGAAACTAACTTCCACAATTTTAATTTAATGGTCAATAAAGTTTCAGGATCCATAGTTTGAGTAAACGAAAAATGTTACGCTGGTAATATATGATAAAAAGAAAGAATATATTCATAAACCCAGCACTTCAATTATCATTGAAATTTAGAAAAACAACTAGGAAAGATTAAAAACAACCATCTAAAATTTCCTAAATAATGGATCAGTATATAAATCATGGTTGAGGCCACCATAAGTTGTTAGATTCGAAGGCTGATATCGATACTCGAATTGGTCGTTGAGACATGCGAGGCCCAGGCAATCTCAATCGCCAGACTATCAATTCCCCATTCCAGTTATATATCGATATATTCATTTTCCGATCGATTACCATTACCCACCCACTGCTATTAACTGCTACTGAATCCAATAATGGAATGCTTCATTTTGCCAAACGGTTCTTTTTAACATCACACCATACTTCTGCTTCATTCAACTTCCATATGCGAACAGAGTCATGGCCATTGTGCTCCACTAGCACCACTTGCCCATTGTATTCCCCTAAATTTTCAGGACTAATCCTTTTGCATCTCTGTGGCAACGGGATTTCTGTCCACAGCCCGTCGGCAATATGGAAGGCTACCATGATATTAGGGATGGGATTCGGGGGATTAGGAGGCAGAGACACCCAGTAAAACTTGCCATTACAGAAGATACCCTTTCCAGTAGGCCGAATATGGTCCGGGACCATCATGGAAACTTGAGTCCAGGCGTTGGATTCTGAATCATAAATACACATCACAATTCTTCTCCTGCTACTAGAATATCTGCCCAGCAGGAGAGTGCAATGCCTTGTGGAACAATCGAAAGCCAATCCATTGAAAACGAAAGCAGGTATTGAAGGACGAGGCAGCTGTACCCAATTCCTCGTACCGGGAATACCTATGGAAAGGTCCAACATATCCCCTTTTCTATGACAACAGAAGATGCCCTTGCAAGTATTCACAACGACGTGATTGAGCAAAGGAACTTTGTACATGTCTGAACCGCGTTTTTCTATAGCCCAAGAATCCACGTCATCTTTTGGATTCCAATGGATCTGAATCAGAAACCCAGGGGTGGAACACAGCGACCAAATTGGAACAAGTCCTTCGAAGGCATCACGGGAAGACAGTAGATATTTCCACTGTTTGCACACAGTCCTCATTTTGCCAAGAACCCTAATGGGCAGCCTCGCTAAAATCATATGCAACAACTCTTTTGGGAGCCTGCACCATATTTCAGTTTCACAGAAAATATAAGAAATATTTTTCTTCCTGTTGAGGCTGCAACTCTTCCTGGAAACCTCCCAGCTGCTCAGTCCGCTCTATTTCAAGATCCAGAATTACCTCAAGGGCCAGAATAAGTGTTTTCAATCACTATTTATATTATAACAAGTTTACCATCCAATATAGAATAACCAGATATTAGGCTTATTTTATATTATTTTATAATTGATTTAGGTAAGAGAGGACCCATATTTTTATATGGGAGGATTCCTGTTTTTACCATCCAGTTACACTTATATTATTATTTTTCCAAAATTGTTTCGTTAGGCCATATTGGGCTTATTTTATAATTGATTTAGGTAGGAGAGGACCCATAGTTTTTGGGAGAATTTTTGTTTTTTACCATCAAGGTTCACTTATATTATTATTTTTCAAAAAATGTGTGGTTAGGGTTAAAGAAATTTGGGAAAAACGGGTGTGTTTCATTTTGGAATGTGATGCATTCAAAGGTATCGGAGAAAGTTACGGGAATATGTTAGTAGCGAAGTCTAGGCATTGTCTTTTCAGCCATGTGAAGCATCTGGGATTGTTGGAAGGTTGGGACAGCTCATCATCAATTTGAATAAGAAAAAAATTGAATTGGAAAAGGCGAAAAGTAGGGAACTAATGGTCCCATAGACTTTTTAGCCATGTGAAACATTGTCTTTTCAGCGAGGGGATTGTTGGAAGGTTGGGACAGCTCATCATCAATTTGAATAAGAAAAAAATTGAATTGGTCCCATAGACATTTCAACCATGTGAAGCATTGTCTTGTTGGAAGGTTGGGACAGCTCATCATCAATTTGAATAAGAAAAAAAATAAATTGGTCCCATAGACTTTTCAACCATGTGAAGCATTGTCTTTTCAGCTAGGGGATTGTTGGAAGGTTGGGACAGCTCATCATCAATTTGAATAAGAAAAAAATTGAATTGCAAAAGGCGAAAAGTAGGGAACTAATGGTCCCATAGACTATTTTTAGTCTTGTGGACTTTAAAATATCATTTCATTTCATTTTATGAAAGGAATTTTCTTTGTTTAATTTTAGCCAAAAATGTGTTTAGCCACATATGTAATCTATTTGTTTAATTTTCTTCACATTTAAAACAAGAAAAACTAAACTTTGCATGAAGTTTATATTTATTTATTTTTTAAATAAATTGGTAAGAGGGTTTTCAGGTATAGACCATACTTATGTTTATTTTGGAATAGGGATTTTAAAATTTTAATTTAATTATCAATAATTACAAAATGGATTATATTATAGTTTATTCTAGAATAGGGATTTTAGAATTTTAATTTAATTATCAATAATTATTAGGTGGATGGTAGAGATTTAACCTCCATAGAATCTGCTTGAATATTCATAATACTATTCAGAGATCAAGAGTTAAGATCTATCTCCTAAGCTAGTTATGATATTTTAATTAATTTATCTCAAATTAATTAATTAAAAAAATCATATTCACACTTGTTATATTCATCATGTGGTATTGCTAACCAATGGTATTGACCCATGGTATTGACCCATGATATTTTTCTAAAAACTTTTGCCTGATTTATGTTTCCCATACTCTTCCATAGAGTGAGCTCCACATTTGGTCCTCTCCGGTGGCCTATATATAAGAACTTCACGCGGCAGTCTCCGTGGCAAGAATTTGATACCTTTGCGATAGTCTATACATTATTATATTAATACCTCTGTGGGGGCCTATATATAGGCTAGTTTTGTATATTTGAACTTCGCATATTTGAAACCTAGTGCTATGTGGATAAGAACTTTGGACGTCGATCTCTATGGCGAGAATTTGATACCTCTATGGTGGTCTATACAAAATTATATTGACACCTTTGCGGTGGCCTATACCTCTACGATGGTTTATACATAAAGTGCATGTTCCTTTACTTACTCTCTCTTCTCCTCGCTAAATTTTACTGGTTATAATTATGAATACTTCTCCCCACATTTCTAAGCCTATCTCTATTAGAAGGAAGCCATACAAAATTATTTTAGAGGACTTTTATGAATACATTGAATCTTTAGAAAACGTAGAGAAGAAAGAGAAACACATAATAAATAAGAATTTTCTACAATGCTTATGGAACATAAAATCGAATTATTTGCAATGTCTAACAAATTATAGTTGCAAGGAATTAGAAGGTAGAATAATAACATTTGAGATTGAAATTCAAGGAATGAAAGATAGATGCAAGAAATAGAACACAAAAACCAATTAATGGTCGAAGAAAATTACACCTTGAAAGATGAGATTAAAGAATTAAAAGAAAAACTAGATAATAATCCAACCCTAAGCAACACAACGAATAAAATAGAAATCAAACTTATAAAAGAGGAAATGAAAAAAGCAATTGAATTGGATCATGAGCACCACAAAAGAGCCCTACACCTTATAATTGTTGGTATAAAAGAGGAAATCAATGATGACACGTTAGAAATAGTAAAAAAACAACTAAAAACTAACTCACAAATTCAAACAAATTATCTAATCGAAGCAAAAAGTGTGGGAAAGATTATGCAGCATAAACATAGACTAATATGTGTTAAAGTAAAGTTGCAATGACCATAGATTAGATACTCTTACTAAATCTCCAAGTTTAAAAGGGTGAGGGATCTTTATAAATGAAGAACTTATTCTAGAAGATCAAGTTGAACTAAGGAAAGAGGTCCAAAAGGTAAAGGAGGAAAGAAAGGAAGGCAAATGGGAAATCATTAGAAGTAGGAAAGCTATTATTAGAGATAGAATCCAAAATAAAAGTGATAAATAGGAATTAGGAACACTCTACATCCTCTTATGGAACTGTGGTGGTTTTCCATGGTGTAAAGGTCCTAGGTTAAGTTGGATCCTGAGTGATATTGATCTTATTTTCTTAGTTGAAAGTTGTGAGCATAACGAATCTACAGTCCCCCATATAGATGGATTCATTCTTTGGCCTCCTTGGAATAGGAAATATTCTCGTAGAGGCTTTGGTGGTATAACTTTTTCTGTAAAAAATACAATTTCTTCCCACATTCGGCTTCATAAGTTTGACCCCCTTAATCAATACATTTGGATCCAAATTTATGACTCTAACGCCAATAAAAATTTTCTCGCAATCTGTTACTTTGCTCCTATAAGAAAAACAACCTAGATAAGAATTTCCCCTTCATTACCTTAGAACAAGATATCCATAGTTTAAGGAATAAGGGGAACATCCTTTTGCCTGAGAACTTCAATGCTAGAACCGCTACTAACCAGGCTACTCTATTAAGTAATAACTCTAACCCTAACCTCTTATGGCTTGATGAGGATTGTGATTTAGCTCATACATTCTAAAGAGATTATGAAGACATAACCGAGAACCGATTTGGTGTTGATTTAATCAATCTTTACATTTCCCAAGACCTGATCATTTGTAACAAGATTAAAGGTGGCCTACATCTGTCTAGATGGCTTGTATTCATGAGCTTGATAACAGTGTTGTGGACTGTGCAATATATAATACCCAACTCAACTGTATTATTAATTTTGAGCTCCTACATGACCACAAGCCTGATTCTGACCATAAATCCCTATCCTTAATACTAAACCTTGGTATACACACCAGCCACATACAAAATAATGGGGAGAGCCAAAGGCACATTCACTTTAACAAAAGTAACATGGGCCTCGTCTTAAAAGAGTTAACAATGGATTTAGGTTTCTCAACGTATAATGATAACAATGATCATATCTACTAGAGCTCCTAAGCTTCATGGAGGGTTGGGAATCAGGTACCCTGCTTTATTGAATATGGCATTCAGAGAAAATTTAGACTGGAACCTTAGAACTCATCCAAACTCCTCGTGGGCCCGAATCTTGAAGTCAAAATATCAAATGCCTAAAGCTAATTCGAACAAACAGTGCTCTCCCACTTGGAAATTAATCAGTAATTCATCCTCTTCAGTGGATGATTATCTGAATTGGATACCTAGAAATGGAGAAGCTATTCGCTTACGAACAGACTCAATTCTATGTCAAAAACCTTTGAATCAAATGAGGAACTCCGACCATTAAGAGACCACATGAAAATGAATGGAATTAAAACTTCGACACATATCTCTTATTGGAAATAGGATGGTTCCTGGTGAAATTGGAATTTTTGGGATATCCCTGAACACATATCTCAATTAGGAGAAATTCTAAAGAAAAATATCTCGGGCAACACCCCCATCAATCGAGGTTTTCCATATAGGATTGGTTGGAAATATTCATCTTATTCCATCAAGGAGGGGTACTTGAACCTTCTTTTCAAATATAACATTCCTCCCAGGTCCTCCATTTGGGTGAAGATTTGGGATCCTCATGTCATTCCTAAAGTCAATATCTTCTGCTAATTGTTGTCCCACAAACAAGTATTAACTTTAGAAATTTAAAAAGAAGAGGAATCTAGGGACCATCTAGATTCTCTCTATGGGCACCCATGAAGAGTATATTCCCCACCTTTTTCTTGAATGTTACTTTACTAAGTTTGTCTGGTCTCTGGCACTGTGTCCTCTAATGGCCAGAACCCAATGGGCAAATGATATTTTGGATTTCTTCTCTACTTGGAACAATAATTATTTGGACTCCCTTCAATCCAAACCCTCCCTCAAGTCTCTCTAGATGGTGCTTCCGAAATAGATCAATTGGCAAGTCCAATTTTCTAGAAACCATGCAATTTTCAAGGATGTCTCATTGTCTTTAAAGGTTGTCACTTTGAGAGCTCTGTCTTTTTGCATGAGACTAAATCCTCTCCCAAAGGACGATTCTCTTGATCCCTTTGAAAATATATGGATTAATTCATTATCCCCCATACCCTCCTATCCTGATCCCTTTCCTTCTCGGCCTCTCCCAAATAACTAGACTCTTTGCATGTCTCAAATGGAAATGAAAGATTGGAAAAAGCATCAACAGAAATGAATTTTGTACTTTAACGGGGCCTCTAAAAATAAATCCAAGGGTGGCAAGAGGGGGAGGGATTTCAATGAATCCTGAGGAAATAATGGAAGCGAAGTATTCATGGGATATAGGAAAAAGATCCAATAACCAAACATAGATGCATGAACTATTACATGGCATAATCACAACTAAAAGTAAAGAGGCAAAGGATATAGTAATTATGGGTGACTATGACCACAATTCAATATCTCAACAAAGGAAATATCCCAAAGGACAACTCTTTGGATAGGGTGCTTCATCGAATTAGAGCTCATCATAA